>PVJD01013754.1:0-32422 GCA_004026545.1 Mormoops blainvillei | reverse complement strand
GGGGGAAGGATGGAGGGTGGGAGGTGGGGGGTGGGTGGGGTTGGGGAAAGTGGTGGCAGGAAAATGTAGACAACTGTACTTGAACAACAATAAAAAAATATGGCTAGATACACACCTGATTTCAAAGATGTAATATGAATAAAGAATGTAAAATATCTCATTAATAATTTTTAGTTTGAATTTTTGCTGAAATAAAAATTGTTATATATGAAGTTAAATAAAACATTGTTAATTTTATTTGTTTATTTTCACTTTTTAAACATGGCTACTAGAAAATTTTTAATCACTTATATAGCTCACATTTGTGGCTTGTGTTATATTCCTAGGGATAGCATTGCTCTAGAAGCAAAGCTTGAGGCAAGAGTTTATATGCAAGTAATTTATTAAGAAAGTGGTTCTAGGCAAAACTAGTAAAAGAGCAGGAAAAGTAGGATAGGGAATCAGAGGAAGCTGAAGAAGAGTATGATTCAGATGAAGTCTCAGTCTCAGTCTGATTGTCAGGGAGGAGGTCTGGAGCATAAATTACATCTCAGAGTTTGTCCTATCTCGAGGCAAGAGAGCTGGGCTTCCAAACCCCTACATCAGCCATTCCTTGGCTATGGGACCACCCCAAGGGCATGTATACATTCAGGCATTTCTGGTTCTTTATGGTATTAAAACCATTCCAGTATACCAGGGGACACCCTCTAAAAATTACAGATACAAGCCATTGGAGGTAAAGCATATGGGAACTGGGAGATGGGTACACAGAATAAGTTATAGGGATCTAAAGAGATAAGAGCAGTCCACTGACTGTATCAGCTACACTTTATACAATTGAATTCTAGGCAATAAATTTGTAGATTTAGATTTTTATATCTAGAAAACACCAGTTTATAGACACCATATATAGGATGATCCCATGTATAAAAATTGTACACGTATTCATATCTGCATAGAAAGATGTTTGGAAGAATCTTCCACCAAAACTTTAATATATTTTAAGTCTGAGTTGGGATATTTCACTAATCATTATTATATTCTTATATTTGATTATTTTAATAATTTTTTTAGATTTTTATTTATTATTTTTAGACAGAGGGGAAAGGAGGAAGAGAGGGAAGGAGAGAAACATCAATATGTGGTTGCCTCTTACATGCCCCCTACCGGGAACCTGGCCCACAAACCAGGCATGTGCACTGACTGGGAATCGAACTGGCAACCCTTTGGTTTGCAGGCCAGCGCTCAATCCACTGAGCCACACCAGCCAGGGCTATTTGATTATTTTTACACAATATGTTTCATGTACTAAAAAAGCAATAAAACTACTGAATGTATTAATAAAGTGAAAACGGTAAGTAAATCCTGAGATCTCATATATGATAACCTGTAAACTTTTAATGAATTCATGCTTTGGTTATCTGTGACATTTTCATGATACCAGGGATGCACTTGACGATGTGTTTGTGGCTGACATTCATCTGGTATGTATTTGTAAATGGTCAGCATCTGTCTGTTTAGCCAATGTGCACTGTGCTAATTAGTGATTTGATGAAAGAACCGTTAATATATAAGTGTGTATGGTCAAATTGGTGCTGGGTTAACTAGACAATAAAAAAGATACTGGATCAGAGGGTCTAGGGTTTAAATCTAAATAATATAAACAAACATCCTGAGGGATTACAGGGCAAATATCAGCATATTAAATAAAGATAGGATGAATAACAGTGCCAACCAGAGCCATATTGAAGCCTGAAGCAAAATTTTAAAAAGTCAGTAATACTGATCCCATCTTTGCTAAATTTGTTTATATTTTTTCATGATAATTTTTGCACTAATTTTGATTTTAAGGTATTGCATTAAAATACTATTTTTTGATTACTGAAATTTTTGGTGCCCCCATTTTGTACCCTCGGTAAGTGCCTCACCTTGCCTCAGTGACTTGACTCCCCCTTGTCTAGTCCTAACTTGGAGGTGTCTCATAATACAACCTTAGTCTAACTAATCATTCATTGCATTAAAATCATCATCTACATATTACTTTTGAAGGTTGGCTTCCAGGGTGACATCTATAAAACCTTGCTGTAAATCCTTCCTTTCATTAATGTCAATCCAGCAGTCTTTACCTAATTTACAAGAAGAAAGACAAAAATATTTTAAATTTGGAAGTCTTCACAGGCATTTGAACAATGCCATTTATGTTCTGTTATGATGTTGACACACAAGGATTTCCAGATTTGTTTGGGAACCATTGACAGAACAGTAAATAATTTGACTGGGCTAAAGCTGTGCTAACATTTATATGTATGTTAATACAAAACAAAGTAAAATGACTAAGGGGACAATTGTTCATACAGACACAAAAGTGATTACTAAGAAGAAAACTCATAGGTCAGGGTTACAGAGAAAACCTGTAGCAAAAGATATTCAGCAGAAATCAACATTCATTCTTGGTTTCATGGGGTCTTGCACTAAGGTTCATGGAAACACGTGTCCAGGGTCATGTTGAAGTGCATTTTGATATTATTTCCCATTTTGTTTGTTACCAGATATTTAGGTTCACTGAGTGTAGAGTACGTTGAGAGCATGGATATGTTACAAATTGCCGACCTCATCTCTTTTTCATTTACTTTCACAAATACCTCTTCCATAAAACTTTGTTCTTAAAACAGTTGGCACTATGAGTGGTAAAAATAGAAAGGTTGAAACTTAAAAGTTTTTCTTGGTAGTGGTTTTCTCCTGAAAGCTTATGTTAAACTGTGTATGCAGTTACACATTTATTATTATCCCAATGTATTTATGCCACTATGGTGTTTAATTTGTCCTCCTAACTTTACAGAACTGTATATTTTCAAATTATGTTTCTAGTGTAGATCTTAGACCTTACAAAAAATCCTTGTGCTAAAAAGCAGTGATTTATACCCTTGTTTTGGTATAAAATCTGAAATAGAGCTGATTAGTCATCTATGGATCAGTTTAGAATTAATGTTTGAATAATTTTCTCAAATAATACTATGCAGTTGCTCCACAGGGGGAAATATGATATATGAAATGTTTCATTACTTTTGGGATACTTGTTACATATTGTGAAAATCAGATCTTGAAGGAAATCCTAGAGAATTATGTATCACTCAAAACCAAAAATTATTATATGCCTATTTGGTAAGACCAATATAAGCAGTACGTGATGCTTGAGAACAAATACATGTGATAAATGTATAGGGTTGTTGGCTCTTACAAGATCACTTTGAAATGGGTTGAAATGAAAAAGAACTTATACAGCAGAAAACGAGCTCTGCAGAAGGTGCTACTGGTGCTCAGGCTGTATCTTCTTGGCACGCACTATTCCAGAGCATGTTTAGGGCATTAAGTACAAATAAACACTCCAGTATCCTTGCCCATTGGGGGGTGTGGTAAAGAGTAGACAGTTCTACAGCTTGTTCTACATTGTCTCCAAGAGTTCCTCAGTGGAGTAGAGCCCTAAATGCTCACAGTGACAGCATATTTGATAAAGCACTCTACATTGGCTTTCTTCCTTTCTTTGTTTTAATTCTCGTTTTCCTACCAGGGCTTCCTGGGATCACCATCCAAAAAAACTACCTGCACTTAAACCTTTGATGCAGATTCTGCTTTAATGTATTCCAAAATTAGACAATCTCCCTGGAATAAGTCAATGAAGAGATGAAACTAGTGATTAATTAAAACTGGTCACTCTATCAATCCCTCAATCTTTGAGTTTGATGCAGCTTTCCTAGGGCTCTTAGATGCTTTAAGTTCTTTTCTCTTTTACTAATAAAGTTAAAAATAAAAAGGAAAAATATCTCATTTTATAGATCTCTTCCCAAAGTGCAAAATGCTTGAAAGCAAGCTCTCATGGGTGAAAGTATACAATCTTAATGTAAAAACATTAGACACATAATAAAAAAGTGAATAATTTCAAACTAACGTTCTCAAAGCCTCTCCATAATGATGGTTTTATGGCTTAGTGTTGACAAATGAAAAGGATACCCGTAGGCCAATTGTGTACATTCAGAAAATAAACTATCCAACAGCTTGGGGCGGATTTTTTTTTTATTATTACAAATGAAACGGGCCCACTTGAACAGAGTTTGTTCAAAAGTCATTAGTAACCTTTGGCCCTTCATCTGGCCTACTATGTGTTTGCCACCAGGGCTACATTAGTATATGAATATCACACTAGCAGAACACTAATGCATCAAGGCAATGGGAAGACAAAGTATAAGAACTGTCTTCTACTCAGTCCAAATAAAAGAGCAGGATAATGCTGAAGAGCCTCGACAGAGCTCTGTCTTTTTAAAATATACAACAGAGAGACAAATGAGATGTGTTTCCAGAAAGAGCAGTGATCTTTGTATGTCCCAAATTCGACCTTTCATTCCCATATTTGAATCTAAATTTCCTGCCCCTTTATCATTATGTTGTATCATTTACCACTGGAAAAGATGTTCTGTTATTCAGATGTCAGTCTGAGTTCATTTTAATTAACACCTGAAAATCCCAGACATTATGTATGTGAATGTTCATAGCAGTATTCCTGATAGCCAAAAAAACTGTATACAGCCCAAATGTCCATCAACAGCTGAAGATGAATACATAAACAAATCATATATATATATACATGCAATGAAATACTACACAATAGAAAGGAAAAACATGGGCGAATCTCAAAAACATACATTAAGTGAAAGGAGCCGGGCACAAAGGCCATATACCAGGGTATCCAACCTGCAGCCCATGGGCCACATGTAGCCCAGGATGGCTGTGAATGGGGCCGAACACAAAATCATAAATTTACTTAAAACACTATGAGGTTTTTTTCTTGTGATTATGTGTCACAATGTATTTAATGTGTGGTCCAAGACAACTCTTCTTCCAGTGTGTCACAGAGATTTCAAAAGGTTGGACACTCCTTCAGTGTATACTGTATGTTCATTTATCTGAAATTCTAGAAAAGGGGAATCTAATGTCTAATAGAAAGGAGAGCAATGGTTACCTGGATCCAAGAAAGGACTGACTGCAAAGCGGCATAAGGGGACTTTCTGAGGTGATGAAAGTGTTCTAAATATTGATTGTGTGGTGTTATGAGAGTAAAAATATGTCAAAACTCATTGAACTGTATGCTTAAATTGGCACATTTTGTTGTATGCAAATTAATCCTCAATAAAGTTAATTTGAAATAAACTTATCTGAATCCTCCTCTACCAAAACTTTATTTAACTAATAAAACAATTATTTTCATTTGGTAAGTTAGGGCATTGAGAAAAAGTGACTGAGAGCAGTTCTATTTTGTCAGTTGTTCAGATAGAATTGAGTATTACCATGCATTGTAGGAGCCTAAAGGAGCTTAGGACAAAAACAAACAAGCAAACAAACAAAACCAAAACTTGATGCCTAAAGGAGTTCATCTAGAAGAAGTAGAAGGATGGGTAGAGGGGGAGGAGAAGGAAGGAAAGAGGAAAAGTAAAGCACATTTAATCCACTTCAGAATTTTGCCTGCAGATGAACAATACTATTGTATATCACCCTGCTTGGCTATGCCTAGGGGTACCATTTTGGTGAGGAAGGGGGTGTTGAGGAGGGGCAAAGGTGTTAAAACATGGGCACAGATCTCTTGGTGGTGTCTTGAGGCCCAAAATTTAGAGATATATTTGGTGGCAAAGTGATCTAGATCAATATCTCTCAAACTTGAGTGAACATCAGAAAAATGTGCAGAGCTAGTAAACATGCAGATGCCTGGACCCCACCACAGAGATCATGAAGCACTAGGTCTGGAGTTGGGCTGAGAGTTTCCATTCTGAGCAAGCTTCTGGGTGATGTTGATGCTGCTGGTTAAAATGGGACCACACTTTTTTATTTTATTTTATTTTTCACTTACAGTTTACATTCAATATTATTTTGCATTAGTTTCATAGTGTTCAGACAATCATACACTTTACAAAGTGATCCCCCCAATATTTCCAGTACCCACTGGGCACCATACATAGCTATTGCAATATTATTGACTATATTCCCTATGCTGTACTTACATCCCTGTAAATATTTTATAACTACCAATCTGTACTTCTCAATCCCTTTACTCTTTTCACTCAGTTCCCCCAAAACCCCTAACCTCAAATTGCATTTCTCTGATGATTAGTGATGTTGAGTATCTTCTCATATGTTATTGGCCACCTGTATGTCCCCCTTGGAGAAGTATCTTTTCAGGTCCTCTGCCCATTTTTTAATTGGATTGTTTGTTTCTTTGGTGTTGAGTTGCATGAGTTCTTTATAAATATCAGCTATTAACCCCTTATTGGATATGTCATTGGTGAATATCTTCTTCCTTTCAGTAGGTTGAAAGGAACCACTTTGAGTAGACCTGATCTAAAGATCAGAGGGATCCCGAAACAAAGATAGACTTTCACACTTAATTATTGCTGAAAGTTGTTCTGTTTTTGTGGTCAGGGCATATGAGTTCAGAAGTTTTGTAGTACAGAGGACTCATTCAAGAGAGGTCTGAATTTGCTTCTGAATTTGCTCTTTGCTTAAATTTGGTCAGTTTTCAATAAGCACTCCTTGGGATTTGTTGATGAGAGGTGATTGAGCTTTTGAAAAGTGATCCTGGTTTCTTATCATTTCTTTCTTTTAAAATTAAATTTATTGGGGTGACATTGGTTAATAAGATCTTATACATTTCAAGTGTACATTCTATGATACACGATCTGTATATTGCATTGTGTGCCTACCACCCAAACTCAAATCATCTGTCACCACATATCTGGCCCCCTTTGCCCTATCCCTCATCCCCTCTCCTCTGGTAACCACTATACTGTTGTCTGTCTGTGTCTATGAGTTTTGGTTTTATATCCCATGTATGAATGAAGTCATATGGTTCTTAGCTTTTTCTGACTGGCTTATTTTACTTAGCATAGTATTTTCAAGGTCCATTCATGTTGTTGCAAATGGCAGTATTTCATCTTCTCTTATGGCTGAGTAGTATTCCATTATGTAAGTATCACATCTTCTTTATCCAATTATCTGTCAAAGGACACTTTGGTTGTCTCCATGTCTTGGCCACCATGAATAATGTTGCAATGAACATAGGGGTTTCTATATAATATCAAGTAAATGTTTTCAAGATTTTGGGGTAGATACCCAGAAGAGGGAATGCTGAGTCCTATGGTAACTCTATTCTTAATTTTTTTAGGAATGCCATACTGTTTTCTGTAGTGGCCGTGCCAGTTTACGTTCCCACCAGCAGTAAATGAGGGCTCCTTTTCTCAACAACCTCTCTAACACTTGCTATTACTTGTCTTGTTGATAATAGCCATTCTAACAGGCATGAGGTAGTATCTCATTGTAATTTTGATTTGCTTTTCCCTAATAGTTAGTGAAGCTGACCATCTTTTTGTATATTTCTTGGCCATTTGTATGTCTTCTTGGGAGAAGTATCTGTTCAGGTCCAATGCCCATTTTTAATTGGATTGTTGGGTTTTTTGGTGTTTAGTTGTATGAGTTCTTTATAAACTTTGGATATTGACCCCTTGTTGGAGCTGTTTGCAAATATCATCTCCCATTCGGTAATCTATTTTTGCCTTTACTTCTTTTGCCTTTGGGGTCAAATTCATAAAATGTCCTCTAGAACTGAGGCCCATAAGTTTAGTACCTATGTTTTTTTCTATGTAATTTATTGTTTCAGATCATATATTCAGGTCTTTGATTCATTTTGAATTAATTTTTGTAGATGGGGACAAACTGTAATCTAGTTTCATTATTTTTGTAGTAATGTATTCTAATCTAATAATTAGCTTTATATTTTATTATTTTTGGTATATTTTATTGATTATGCTATTATGATTGTCCCATTCTTTTACCATTTCTTTCTTAGAAAATTCCGTGTGTCATCTGTAGGCATGTGCGGGGTCCTCTTGTCCTGCAGTCTGAATGTGAGAGCTGATTGTCTAAACCCTTTCAGATGGATGTTAATGGTTTTGTGGTCTCCAGAATATTCAATTAGTGAGTTTTACTGTACTGACATTTTTAATGTCAACATTACCAATAGCAGATGGGAGATGTCTGCATTGGGTGTCTATTTCCACTTAAGATCTTTAATTTATGATAAATTAATACATTTCAATCACATCTGCCTTACATTCAATGTATGCTTGGTTGATCAACAATAAAAGCTGCTAGGGATGTTTTGGTATGCAATGAGAGACTGAGTCACCCCACAGGAAGAAGTCTCACTATCTTAATTGTTCCTTAAATACTTATATTAAACAATAAAAATTCAGAAAAAGGTAACAAATAAGCTTTACAGGTCTTTTCTTCCATATATGCATATGAAAAATTTAGAAAACAGAAATGGGGAAAAGAATTTGTAGGCATCACCACCCTAACACAAACCCTGTTAGCATTTAGGTATTTGGACTATGCATAGAATCATTTAGATAAGTATAATTATATATTGATTCCTGAATTTTGAGCTAATATGTCCTAAGCCTTATTTTCCTTGTGTTTTATATAGTCTGTTCCAGTTATCTGTTGCTGCATAACAAATCATCCCAAAACTTAGTGGTTTAAAACAAGAAGAGTAATTTGAATCAAGAATTTGGGCAGGCCTTGGCAGGGACAGCTCAACTCTGGTCTTCTCAGCATTAACTGAGGCATTTTAAATGCTGAAGGCTGGAATCATCTGACTTGCTCACTTGCATATCTCTCGGCTGATACTGACTCTTGGCCGGGACCTAAGCTTGGGCTGTCAGCAGAAACACCACATGTGACCCCTCCATGTTACTTGGACTTCCTAAAATCATGGTAGCTGGATTCCAAAGTGAGCTTTTCCACAAGAGTGAGCCAGATGGAAGCTGTATTGTATTTTATGATCTACCTTCAGAAGCCATACAGCATGACTTCCATCACTTTCTATTCAGTAGAAATGAGTCACTAAGGCCGGCTTAACCTTTTCACTTACAGTTACATATTTGTGTAATTTTCACTTTTAGATTGTGATTAACATGTTTATTTAGCAGGTCTTCTAAAAGTAATTCTATATTTCATTATACCAACTAGTTTCCAAAACAGAATTTGTGTTACATAAATGAGAGTAAAGGTATTTTGATTTTGAAAGGTCTAACCAGAACTTAATTGAAATAAAATCCTTTAAAGAGTTAGGGTTGCTTTAATAGGTAATAACCTCAGAAAGAGATGGGGAAACAGGTGGATGTTCCTATCTTAGAACCCTCAAGAAAACGATGCATCCAAAACTGTAAATTCACCCTGTGAGTCATAACATTTTCCAATTTAAGATGAACTGTCAAGGCCAATGTTCCAAGCCTACTTGGGAGAGGAAAGAAATATGTCCCTCGGGAATGGGAGGGGCAAATGCTGATAACAAACACAGTTAGGGTCTTCTTCAGGTATGTGGGGCCCCAAGGAAATACTTTTTGGCAGGGTTCTATCTATATAAACAATTTGATTTAAAAATGTATGGCAAAATTCATAAGCCTGCTTGACTTAATGATGAATATTTAGAATTATTGGTAGAGAAGAAGCACTTATATATTTTGTTATTGCCCAATCAAAGCACATAAAGATTCTTAGTGGTTTCTAGGCACCCTGTCTTCTTGTTCAGATCCAGGAGCCATATCTTCATGTACTTTATAGTCAAATGTGCCATTCCTTGCTGATTACATATTTCCTGACAGGAAAAAAAGCTAACAACACTTATTATTTATAATATCGTGACTCCTCAGAACCTCTTTGTATTGAAATAAGATAGATCTTCTTGCCTCTGTGGTTCCCTAATACCTTTTATTTTATAGTAGTTACATCATTTTTCATGATCCTCTATCTCCATTACGCTGCCTGTAAATACCGCCTTCCAGTGACTTTCATAGGTTGTTATGGTGCTTCATTGATGATGACCATACATGCAAATCTTACCGAGAATATGCAAGAAAACTTGAATAGTAAGTCATTTTCTGGTCTTAGTGAACTTTATACTTCAGAATTCTATAGAGTAAATGTAGAATAACTCATATTCCGACCATGTCTTTTCTTGAATCCTTTAGTCTACAATCACAGCATTTCTAGAATGATCTCTCTCAGTTTTAACTGCATCTCTTCCTACCACATACTATCACCAACAGGAAGGATAAGTGAGAGGCCCTTGAGCAGAGAGAAATGAGCAGAAAGAATATTCACCCTTGGTCTGGCCTAGGAGTGGTCCTGCTAAAAGAGAATATTGGCCCCAGCCAGTCCCAGCTACTAGAGAAAGTCTTGGAAATTTCAAAGGAAGGTATTCTATAGAACTGGGTTGCTTATCTGGCCTGGGCCTGGGGCCTAGGGCAGGAGCTCAATTTAAGGGAAGTATTGAACACAGGCCACAGATAGTAAAAGGGAATTAACTGTTGTAGATAAATGTCTTAGGTGAGAGTATGGTAGCAGGTAATATATTGTAAGATAAAAGGATGGCCAACATCAGGGACATCAGTAAAGGTGATAAGCAATGACCTGGCAGCAAAAAAAAAAAAATCCTCATGATGGGTCATGTGCAAGTGAACCCCATGAAAAGATTCATACTGGAAAAGTGTCACTGGATTTTAGTTCCATCATTCTAAGACAGTTCCAGGATCTGTGGAGTATTCTTAATAATCAATTCTCAATTCTTATCTTTCATTACTTAACAGCAGCATTTGACACAGCTTACTATTATTTCTACCTGGAACATTTTATTTATTTTGCTTCCAGAACATCAAGCTCACATAAGTTTTTCTCTTAACTCTCTGGCTGTTCTTTGTCTGTTTCCTCACTAATTCCTCTTTACCTCCCAGATCTCTAACCATTGGATTTCCCAGAGCTTCATCCTTGGACTTAATCTCTCCTATATTTATACTCTTTCTTGGTGCTCTCACTCAGTTTCATAGCTTTAAATGCCATTTACATGCTATTGACTCTCATATTCATAGCATTCATATATCAAATGTCTTCTATGAACTTCAGAATCACGCATCCAACTACCAACTTGATGTCTCCACTTGATGTCTAGGAGAGATCCCTAACTAATATGTCCAAATCTGAACTTCATCCACCCATAGTGCTGCCCATCTAAGTTGATGACCACGCCAAACCTCCAATTGCTCAGGACAAAAAACTTGGAATTCACCCTTCATTCCTCTTTTTTTTTTTTATATCCAGTGATGTCGTAGAGTCAGCTTGAACTGACACATAAGAGCCAATTGTGCACATCTTTTCCCAATTCTGTATTCACTATCTCTACCATCTACAAGAGTTCCTGACACATAGTACATGTTCAACAAAAATGGCTGAAATTAATGTATAAATAGTACATATGAGGAAAAGGGAAGGTCAAGCAGGGCATTGTTCTGTGCTTTCTAGCCCGCACTGAAACAAAGAACTCCATATTTAACATACTAGCCTTATCTTTATTACGCAATTAGGAACACAATAATACACCTGTGCTAATTGCTAATTAGATGAAGATATATGACTCTTCTAATTATAAAACAATGGCAATAGGATATGTGGGGAAAACAAAAAACTTTATAAGAAAGTCAAGATTCAAATATGAAGTATATTAAAATATAGTATGATTTAAAACAAATGGAGATAATAAATAATATAAAAGAAAGCTACACCTACACTGATCAGATAATTTAGGAAGGAGAAGAGAGCCTACTGAATTCTTTTATAATCTCTTTGAGGTTACAATAAATTACAGCCCTAGCCATTTATAAATGATGTGCTTATTTATGCCTGGAAGTTATTTTTCATTTTATGGCGCATTTTGCTTATAAATCAGTTCTTTTCCAAATCATCTTTTAAAAATATTATATTAAAAGTAGGTTTCAGTGAACATAGTCTATAAAAATTAAGTTATTTATTGGTTTGGTTTGATATCATCCTGATGACTTTTGTTACTGATATTTTTAAAATTTTTATGAGATATTTGAGTTTTTAATTCTTTCAAACAAACTCATACCTATGAAGATTCATGAAATTTTTCTACAAAATCCAATAATAACCCATTTCTTCCTATTGTTCACAATTTTTATTATTACTTTAAAGAAATCACTTAAGGAAAAAATATTACTTATTTAATTCCTTTCATTTCACTTTAGTTATACTTGGCTATAACTTCTGGTTACAGTCAAGTAAAATTAAAGTTCATAATTTCTTGAAAACACTAGCAGTGATAGTGTTGGAAGGTAGAATTGTTTTGTTAATAATTTTTATATTTTCTAAAATTTATCTATAATAAACACCTATTAATTTTATATTCAGACATTTATACTTTTTTATACTTTTAAATAACAAAAAGCTGATTTGATCAAATATATAAATACATATTAATTAGAAATCAAGCTTTAATCTGTTTATCCCTTCAGTTTTTTCTGACAAAGAGGCTCTGTCTTCACCAATGAGCTCTACTTCATTTAAGGATAGATAATAACAGGAAAGGTCGCTCTTGGTAGAAACTTTCCTTTCTTGTCACTGGAGCTAATAAGAGACATAAACTGTCCTGTTTGCTGTGATGAGTTCATTTACCTTAACGTCAGCCAGATGGGAGGAACCGGAAACAGTATGCAACAGCAGCAGTAGCTATTGCTGCTCCCACTAATAGGGGCAGAAAGCAGAGCTTTCCTTTGGTCCCTTCCATCTCTCCTTCCAGTTTTTTTTAAGGCCTTAGACTCAGCCCTAGTTGAAGCAAAATTCTCAAAGCCTTGAACTCAGCAAATTAAGGCTAAAATTCTAAGATGGTATCAGTCCCAGAGGTATTTGCCTCTTAACATTCCCTTCTTTGTTTATAATTTATAGCTGGCTGACTCCAGAAAGAGGACTTGAGATACAGTATTTCAATAAGAAACTCTTGAATACCAGAAACTCCAGAGACTCAAAGGAATGTACTTCCTTTGAAGTAATTTCTGGTATGATGATCTTTGTATGAGAGAGGTATTCTAGGGTAGTCATACCAGATAGGTAGTTGTTGGCCTTCCCAATCACCAAAAATGACTCTGGGGATAAGTTATAAAAATATAAAAGGTATTTGGAATGTTACTACAAGAAAATGCAAAGTCCACAAAGCAATTATATACAGTGACTGCTCTCCAACATGCCCACACACAGCCCAGCCCACTCCTGATCATCCACTCTTTCACTTCCATGTTTGCTTTTGACATAAAATGCTTTACGAATGAATCTTCTCTCTCTCTTTTTGCTCTTCTTCAAATCTAATCCTTTGCACTTACCTTCAAGGATCATGTAGGTCCTGGTCCCTATGATTATTAATAAAAATTCACCCTGAGGTGTGAGAGACTGACAGACAGAAGACAGATGTATGAGCCTATAGGCCAACAGGAACAAAAAACTTCTCAGTGCCTTGGAAAAGATGTTTGCCTTGCAAAGAGGTTATATATAGCATTTGGAACAGGCAGGGCATCAAAGTTAGTTGTCATTATTGTTATTTTTGTTGTTTCTGTCCCACAAATAGCTTAGCCCTGAGGGAAAAAATGATCTATGTTTCTTTCTGAAGTTTAACCTGAAATTAACTTGGAGCTCTAAACTAGTACTGACAAAATGTTGGTTCATTGGAGAAGAGGAGAAGTCAGTATAAATGAGCAAGGTCACTGGTCCAGGAGAGAGCCGAGGCCTGACTATGTAGCATAGGAATGCAAACCGCAGGTAAAGAGTTATTAGCTGGTCCAGCCATGAAAAAGACCTGAACCTGCTCCATACAAACTTGCATAAACACAGAGAAGATAAGATATTAACTTATAAAAATATTTGACTGGGGTTTAATCAAAGAAATGTTTTAAATAGTGATTATATGAAATAACAATTTGAATACTTACTTCAACTTTTTTAGAAGTCTCCCCACACTTAATCTTATACTTAATGTTCATAAAGGATTTAATATTTCTAGTTAGTATAATTTTCTATGAATTACTAAACAAAATTAAGGCATTTTCCTTTGGTCTAGATTTCCATAGACAAAAAATTTATATGAATTGGTGATTGCTGATTTCACAATAAGAAATGCTTTTATGAAGATGATTCTGAGAAGCTGCAAGATTCTGAATCTAAAATAAAGTTAAATTGTGTTCAGTGCAATGTTAGTGTTATTGCTGTTGGATGTTTTTAATTGTTAAATATTTTATTGTAGTTTAATTTTAATCTATGCACTGTTTATATGAGATATATGGTAACCCAGAATTAACCAAACATTCCCAAATTCTATAATTTTGTGATTTCAGGAATGCTATATTAATGGTATCATACAGTGGTAATCTTTTGGGATTAGCTTTTCTACTCAGCCTATTTCCATGGAAACCCATCGAAGTTGTCAAATATAGCTATAGTTTGTTCTTTTTTACTACTGAGTAGTATTCCATGGTATAGATGCACCGCAATTTGCTTCATCATTCACCTGTTGAAGGACATCTGCATTGTTTCCAGTTTAGGCTATTATGAATGAAGCTGTTAGGAACATCTATGTACAGATTTTCATGCGAATATCATTTTTTTTTTGTTTACCTGGGATAAGTGAGCAAGAGGGTAATTTCTGGTTTAATATAGTAAGTGCACGTTTAGCTTTGTAAGAAACTTATTTCCTGAGAGGCTGCACCCTTTTATGCTCCCACCAGCAGGATATGATTGATCAACATCCTTGCAGCATTTGATGTTATCTGTATTTTTCACTTTAACAGGAGTGTAGTGAATCCCATCATGATTTAAATTTGCATTTTCCTAATGGAAAATAATGTTGAAATTCATTTCATGCACTTACTTTCCATTGCTATATCTTCTTCAATGAAATGTCTGTTCATGTCTTTTGCCCATTTTCTGCTTGAATTGCCTGTTTTTTCACTGTTTCACTCTTGATACTACTTTGTTGGGCATAGGATTTGAAAATACAGGGCGGGCCAAAAGTAGGTTTACAGTTGTGGGTACAGGACACCCAGAGTTTATTCTTGTTTTATTATTTATCAATTATTGTATTATTTTCCATAGGAACAACTGTAAACCTACTTTGACCCACCCTGTATTTTACCTCAGTCTCTGTAATATCTTTTCATCCTCTGCACCAGGACTTTTGCAGAAAAAAAATGTTTTCTATTTGAATGAGTTTCAATTTATCAATTTTTCCTTTTATGGATATGATTTTGGTATCAAATCTAAGAATTCTTTGCCTAACTCAAGTTCCCAAAGATTTTCTAATGTTTATTAATTAAAGTTTATAGATTTATGTTTACATATAAGTCCATGATCATTTTTAGTTAATTTTTGTGTAAGGTTTAGGCTGAGGTGTTTTTTTGTCTACAGATGTCCAAATTTACCAGCATCATTTGTTGAAAAGACATCTTTCTTACACTGAATTGCTTTTGTACCTTTGTCAAAAATCAGTAGGACAGTATAGACATTTCTCCAAAGAAGATATTCCAAAGGCCAACAGGTACATGAAAAGATGCTTAGCATTACCAGTCATTAGGGAAATGAAAATTAAAACCACAAGATATCATCTCACAATTGTTAAAATGGTCATCATCAAAAAGACAAGAAGTAACAAATGCTGGTGAGGATGTGGAGAAAAGGGAACCCTTGTGTACTACTGATAGGAATGTAAATTAGTATGACCACTATGGAAAACAGTATGAAAGATCCTCAAAAATTAAAAACAGGATAACCACATGATCCAACAATTACATTTCTGGGAATATATGCAAAAGAAAATGAAAACACTAACTAAAAAAAAATATCTGAACTCCCACATTCATAGGAGCACTATTTACAAGAGCCAAGACATGGAATGTCTATTGATAGATAAATGGATAAGGAAGATGTGATTCTTCTTTATATAGTATATAGTATATTTATATACTATAAAAAATAAAGAAAGCCTATCATCCATTTCTGACAACATGGATGGATCTTAGTCAAATAAGTCAGAGAAGCAAAGACAAATACTGTATGATCTCATTTATACATCAAATCTAAAAAAGCTGAACTATTAGAAACAGTAGAATGGTGGTTGCCAGGGGCTGGGGAGTGCAGGAAATATGGAAGATGTTGGTCAAATGGTACAAACTTGCAGCTATGATATAAATAAGTTCAGGGGACCTGATGTACAGTGTGGTGATTATCATTAAGAATACTCTATTATCTCCTTGAATATTGTTCATAGAGTAGGTCTTAAATGTAATCACTACAAAAATGGTAATTATGTGAGATGACGGAGTTGTTAATTAACCTTATTCTGCTAATCATTTTACAATATATACGTGTATCAAATCATCATGCTGAACACCTCAAATTTACATATGCTGTATGTCAATAATATCTCAATAAAGCACATATGCAGGTAAGCCCTTTACTATCTCAGGAATTGGCTAATGGAGGTGGGGGTAGAGGGCAATCCCTCCAGAGTCATGAAGGCTCCAAGATGTTAAAGCATCAAACACAAAAACTAGAAGATGTGGCTATTACAAGAATTTTCAGTATCATATTAAATAAGAGTGGTGAGGGTGAACATCCTTGCCTTTTTCCTGACCTAGAGAGAAAGCCTTAGGTTTTTTGTAGATTTTTAAAATCAAGTTAAGGAAATTCCCTTATATTTTTTCTTTGCTGAGAGTTTTTTACCAAGAATGAGTGTGGGAGTTTGTCAAACACTTTTTCTGCAACAATATTATCATACGATTTTTCTTCTTGAGCCTGCTGATACGGTAGATTGCATTGATTTCTTAAATCCAGTAAGCGCCCTGTGTATCTGGAGTAAATCCTTTTTTAATATATTTATGGATTTAATTTGCTGATGTTTTGTTGAGGAATTTTGCATCTAAGATCATGAGAGATATTTGTCTATAGTTTTCCTTTTCTTTTTGCACTGTTTTTGTCTGTGAAGGTAATAACTGCCTCAAAATGAATGTAAAATGTTCCCTTCTCTTTTCTTTAGAACAGATGGAATAAATTGGTTCTAATTCTTCTTTAAACATGTGGTAAAATTCTCCAGTAAAACCATCCGAGACTGGATATTTCTTTTTTGGAAGATTTCAAATTACAATTCTATTTCTTTGATGATTACAGAACTATTCATACTATCTATTTTATCCCAGCTTACTTTCGTTATTTGTCGTTTTTGAGTAATTGGTCTATATTTTCCTAAGTCTTAGAATTTGTTTATGAGCACGATCTTTGCAGTGTTCTCCACTGGATCTATAATGATATCCCATTTCATTCCTGACATTGGTGATTTTTGTGTTTTCTCTTTTAGTCATTGTCAGTCTTTCTAGAGGTTTACCAATTTTATTAATTTTTTCTAAAAATCAACTTTCTGTTTCATTATTTTTCTTTATTGTTTTCCTGTTTTCAACTTCATTGATATCTGTTTTTATTATTTACTTCTTTCTGTTGACTTTGGGTTTATTTTGCTCTTTTTGTTGTTGTTGTTTCTTGAGGTATGAAGCTAGATTATTGATTTGAGATGTTTCCTCTTTTCTAATGCAAGCATTCAGTGCTATAAATTTCTCTCAGCATTGTTTTACCCATGTCCTACATTTTTTGATATGTTGTATTTTCATCTACATTGAGTTCTGTGGGTTCTATGTATTTTAAAATTTCCTTTGAGACTTCCTTTTTAAGTCATAAATTATTTAGAAGTATGAATTTACACTGCCTCTTTGCAAATGGGTGGAGTGGAAGTTGAGCTTCCCCGTTGGACCTGCTAACACTTTTCTGGCAAAAATGAGGCACCGATTGTTGCTGCCTTGTTGTCTTTGAGTGGGTATGTAATTGCAGCTCCCCCTGGGCTGTGCTGACATCAGGGAGAGAGGAAGCAAAAGGCTGATTTATACTAATTTGTTGTTGCAGGGTAAGGACAAAAGCTCACCTCCCAGCTTGGCCCCAGTGAAACTGTCAGTTGCGGGAGTATGATTCCTCCACTGGTGTTTAGCTGGAGTAGGACAAGTATTGTTAAAAAGATTTCCTATTGTTAGGTCACCCTTTTCCCAATCCTTTGAAAAAGGGGAACATGCTTTTCTTGGAGCGTTTTTTGCCTGTGCCTATTGATAATTCAGGATTGGATGTTTCTGTATCATCTGAGATATGTGAGAGACAATTAAAAATCCAGGGAAGCTCACCACTGTGTCTTTCCATCAGTCCCAAGGTCACTAGGCCATCCGCCTTCTTCCTACCTTTCAGAGTCTTCTTATGCTTGTTATGTATGACTAGGAATTTTTAGGTGTAAGAGGGAGGACCTAGGGTGAATGGGATTATTCCATCTTGACAGGAACTAGAAGCCTGTGATGAGTTTTCAGTAATAAGAAGGGTTGTAATACATGAAAAGTTAGCAACCACTGCTGTATTTCTCATCGGATATTTTCCTGTGTATAATTTTTTGTGTATTTTTCTTGAAAATTTTTATTACACTGCATATTCTACTTTTAAATGCCTTTTTCTCTTAATATTATAATAAGTACATTTCAATTCTATAATCATCTCCTTAGGATCATAATTTTAATGGTTAATTGAACCACCCTTCTAGCATTAGTATATAGGCTATTTCTAGTTTTTTAGCACTTTAAATAATGTTATAATAAATATATATGAGCATAAAGTTTTTCTCTAGTTCAGGCTATTTTCTCAGTTTATATTCCTATAAATTAAATTATTATGTCAAGGAGTAAACATTTTAAAGTCAATTGGCATAACATATTGTTCTAAATTTTATGGTATTTGACAAAGGAGGGTAACTTTCTCATATACAGCCAGCTTTATTAAAGCCCAATTTAAAAGGTCCTTCTGAACTGAGAATAAAAGTATTTTATATGAACTACATTGGGAAAGCTGATGTGAAATGTAGAAAATAGCCCTAATCCAAGGGAATCATTATGTCGTTTAAAGAAAAAGCAGTGTGTAGCTACTTTAGAGTCCTCAGGAAATATGCCTGAGAACTACAAAAAATGGTAACTGGCTGTGTTATTCACCATGGCTGTTACTGAGGAAACAGCGGCAAAGGACTCGATTAGTGATTTCTCAGAAGACATACAAACAGCCAACAAGTGCAGGTAAAGATGCTCAACAACACTAATCATCAGGGAATGCAAATCAAAACCACCATGAGATACCCCCTCACACATGTTAAGACCCTCATTATCCTCCCCCAAAAAAAGGAAAAAAGAAAGAAAAAACAGAAAAATAAGAGGTATTGGTGAAGATGTAGGGAAATTGGAACCCTTGTGCACGTTGGTGGAAAGTAAAATGGTGCAGCTATGATGGAAAAGTATGGAGATTACTCAAAAAATTAAACAGAACTATTATGTGATCCAGCAATCCCACTTCTTGGTGTTTATTTCAAAGAATTCAAAACAGAA
Organism: Mormoops blainvillei; assembly: GCA_004026545.1. NCBI lineage: Eukaryota > Metazoa > Chordata > Mammalia > Chiroptera > Mormoopidae > Mormoops > Mormoops blainvillei. Next base: position 13,055 of record PVJD01013754.1, on the reverse strand, counting down.
GCTTGAGGAGAGACACTTGCATTCTGTACTCACTGCAGAATTATTTAAAGTAACCAAGATGTGGAAACAACCTAAATGTCCATTGACGAATGAATGGATAAATGGATTGTGGTATATACATACAATGGAATTCAGCCTCAAAAACAAGGAAGCCCTGTCACACAGATAAACCTCGAGGACATTATGCTAAGTGAAATAAGCCAGTCATAAAAGGACAACACAGCATGATTCCAATTATATGAGGTACCTAAGCTATAGTTGGCCCTACACATCCATGGGTTTTGCATCCACAAATTCAACCAAGTACAGATGATAAATAGTTAGAAAAAAATGTTATGTTGTTACTGGCATGTGCTATGTAGTGAGGCCTGTGATGGTTGTCTGTACTGATCATGTACAGACTTGATTTTCTTCTCATATTCCCTAAACAATGCATTGTAACAACTATTTATAAAGCATTTATACTATATTAGGCATTATAAGTATTTTAGAGATGATTTAAAGTATACAGGAAGATGTGTTTATGTTATATGCAAATTTTGGTATCCGGCAATGGTTCTGGAATCAGTCCCCTGCAAATACCAAGGGATGACTATAGTTAAACTCATAAAGGTAAAAAGAAGAATGGTGGTTGCCAATGGGTAGAGGGTGGGGGAAATGGGGAGTTGCTGTTCAATGGATATAGAGTTTCAGTCATGCAAGATGAAAAACTTCTAGAGATCTGTTGTACAACAGATTATATACAATTATATGCAAGTGTACATATAATTAGCAATATTGTGCTGTATACTTAAGAAGGTAGATCTCATGTTGTGTTTTTCACCACAATTTAAAAAAAAACTTACCTCTAAGTATTGTAGTGCTAAGTTCAAAACAATTGTTTTTGGAAGCATTTTTTAGGGATATATTGGCTTATCATCTTTCTTTATGTAAACATAAAGGGAACTATATATATTATTGTGCTCACACCACTGAATAAAGCCAGCCCACATTGATTGAATGTCTACTGCTGTGTTATTTATAAACTGTCTTATTTATTTAGTTCTCTAAAGGAATCCTGCAATATCAATATTATTCATGCTTTCATTGATTCATTTAACAAATATTTGTGTGCATTTGCTATTTGCCTGCACTGCTTAAGGCACTGCAGATGCAGCAGAATACAAGACAAGCAAATTACCTGACCTCATGAACCTTAGACTCCAGTGAAGCAGATAGAAAATAATAGTTTTATAATTTTTAAAAGGAGATACAAAAATATGATATAACATAAACTGATATAATACAATATGATTCAATATAATGTCAAATGGATAAGTGTTATGAAAAATAATAAAGCAGGATGAGGAAATAAAGTCAGCAGCTATTTAAGAAAGACCAGGGAAGGCCACTTTGAGGAAACAGCATTTGAACAGATCTGACTGAACTAAGAAAATAAGCCATGCAATATCTGAGGAAATAGCATTTCTGGTAGAGAAAACAGCACAGCAAAGGCCAAGATGGGAGGAGAATGTTTGGTATATACTTAAACAATACCAAGGAGGTCAGTGTGGCAGGAATCCAGAGGAAGAGAGGAAACCTCATAGAAGTGGAGGTTTCAGTTTTCATCTAACCAGTGACTAGCTGGTACTTCAGCAGTTTGGCTAACTCCAAAACCCATGCCTATTCCCTATACTCAGCCATTTATTACAGCAGCCTGATACATCCTCAGTGAGCAATGGAACAAAAGCATTGAAAAACATTTGTTGCTGGAAGCATTTCATACAGATGTATTGGCTTCCCAGTCCCATTTTCTACCCTGCCCCAAGGGAAAAAGGACAAAAGAGTTGAGGCATGTATATGGCTATAGCTTGTATTATTATCATTTTTGTTAAGGAGAATTTATAGTTACTAATATAAAATGCAGTCTTAATTTACAAATATAATAATGAAAGACCAATACCTGTTTTGACTTTAACTTTGCTTCTTAAGAAAAGCCAAGGTTATTTCGTATTTTTATCTCTAATATCCTGATACTGAATGAAGGACACTCTTAGCAAAGTCATGCATAATCCATTACCTTCAATTAAGGTTAAAAGCAAATATTGCCTCCAAATTTTAGATTTTAAAAGCCTTAGGGAAAGCTGATAGCCAATATTTACTCCTTTTTTGCTACTACAATATTGATGAGTAAGGAAAATTTTACTTGAATAATTTGGCTGTCTTTTTTGAGACTTGTATTTTTCATAAAATTGCCATCTGAGGTACAGAGCAAAGTTTTTATGGTGCCTTAAGCACCACAAGATGTGTATTAATAAAAATAGCACATTTATGTTTACTTTAAAAGGTTCCATGTACATCATTGCATTTACTTGGTAAATATGATAATATCTTGATGCAAGCTCCCTGATATCTCCTGAGAGTACTGTTGAAAACCTTAAGAAATTTAATGGCCTTTGGAAGAACTAAAATTTTTAAGGGACAGGTTATAAAATTATTTTTTTCTGACCAACAATAGTTTTCATTTTCTAAAGAAATATTTGAATGAAGTTCAGGATCTAAGATAAATAAGGTAAAACTAAACAAAGAATCTATTTTGTGTCATTACAATTCACGTTAACAGCAAAAGTAGAAAAATGTTTGCCTAGGAAACACTGAGGCAGGTAAAGACTAGTACAGATATATAGATTTCCTTAATGGTAACTGGAAACATTTCTACGTGATTTCTTTTTGAAGAAAAAATAAACAAGCTACTCTTAAGGTTTTGCATCTTCTATACAAACTCTAGTCCATCAGTGTCAGTCAACTGTTTAATGTTTTTAAGAAAGCTATCATTAAAACTCATAATTGTGGAGCAAGTTACGAAGGCACTACAAAAAGGCAGTTTGTAATTTTCAAATTACAAATAATGAAACTAGAGAAAATTACCCTATAAAAAGGTGCCTATGTGGCTAGAAAAGAAAAACAATCCTCCTGGTAAGTAAAACAGCAAAATTCCATCTCATGCCATTTGGCAAGAAAATCTTACTTTTTACAAATGTATCGTTAACACTAATATAAGCTACTTTACCATACAAAAGTGAATATTGTATTTTACTATATTAATAAGGTTTTAATTAGTAAAAATAATTGAAAAATCAAATAAAAATTTATGTTAAAATATGTATGTTTTAGAAATAAAATGATCAGTACATTTTAAAGTCTTCACAACATGGCAAGCATAATATAACCAAAAAGAGTTACCTGGGAGAAATGATCTAGTCTACTTCCCTGGTACACATGTTTTCAGTTGTCTAACTTCCTGTTACAACATTATTTAAAACTAAATTGAATGCAATAAGTGAATTTACTATCACAAAGATTATCAACATATTTGTTAAAAACCAAAGAGCTTGTACAAGTTTGTTGAAGGTACAATAATTGTAAAATGCTTTACAACTCTGAAAATGGTGGATCCTCAAAACCATGCTTTGAATGTCACTTATGTTCTGCTCATTTCTGGAGAGAAAGATTATTGGCAAGGAAAAAATTAAAATGGGCATGTTTATAATCTTATTTAATTTTAATATCTCTCTCAAAATGACTTTCTAGAAAGAACTTCTCTCAGGGTGTCAGTTGCTCATTTGTAATGTTGTGATAATGCTCATAAAATTATTTTACTTAACCAAAATAATGTATGTAAATGTTACAGCATAATGGCCAGTATGTTTTACAAAGGAATATTTTAAGAGCAAACCTCCTGCTCTTAATGGATATCAGTGAGAACAGGTGTAAGACCAGGTAAAATGAAAGATCATTAGACCTCATTATTGCTCTGGGTATCTTCCATGCCTCTCTGGATCTCCTCTACCCACTTCTCCACCCAGCTTTGTGCCCCTCCTCAAGAAACAAAACTGGAACAATGCCCTGGAGAATAGCTAAAGACCTCCTAGGTTATGGGGTGATTCTGCCTTCTCCTGTTGTCTTCTCTCCTCTCATTCAGTGGAACCTATAACTCTACGGATGACATCAGCACTGAGAAAACAAATCCTAGACTGAGATTCAAGGGACAGCTCCCCAGATCCCCCACAGAACTGGACTACCAAGGAAGGTGCTGAAGGATCAGGAAGTCCTAGCTCTCAACTGCAGAATCCTATAGTCCATTTCACAATCTACATCAATAACAGGAATGCCTCACATGCTGCCTCTCTTCCCACTTAACGCAGTTCCACATTCAAGTTTTACACACAAGAACATCTGATTGGTGGAGCACAAATCACATTCAGAATCCTAGCTGCAAGGGAGTTTTTTGGTCTTTGAATTACAGAAAGGCACAGTAGAAAAAGATTTGAATAGAGGAGTAAACCACTCCTTAGCATCTGCTACAGTATACCGTCAAGCTCAAGCAGTTGGTGATGGTCTTTCTTTGACATCTGGGGGAAGCACAATTGCAGATTGAAGCTTGTAATTAATGGAAGATACTATAAACTGAAGGAAAGGGGTTGACTGTGAATCTCAAAAAGAAGTCATAAAATCATCTTCTTAAAGATATCAAGTGTAAGGATGTCCATGAATGCAATTTCTCTAAGCAGTGCAGTCCCTATATCCATTTATGATGACAGGAAGAACTTACAGCAAAATATCTTAGCATATCCACTAGCATAGGGACAGTTTCAGGACTTGCATCTGGACTACAGGTAGAATATTCCTTATGTACTGAGGCAGGTCTGTGAAGCACAGGAGACAGAACCATCAACCACTTTTCATAAAGGTGTCTCCCCCAGTGTTGCTGTATGTGACCAGCACAGTTCCTACTCTGCTGCTAATACTTTGGAAAAGAAAATAAGTATAAATTGTTTTTAAAAACTTTAGACTTTTTGTTCTCAGGTTATAAAAATAAGCAAGGAATTATTGGAGTTTTACCAGAAAAACATTGGCAATTAATAAAGTAAGATAATAACTAAATTGAAGAGCACTTAAAACTCCAGTGATAGTGACCCAGAACTACAATACAATTATAAAATGAAATCAATCATATGTATGTATTCTACTAGAGGAAAAACTTTATAAGGGGGAACAGTCACTCAGCCTAGAATGACATTTTCCAAAATAGGTTTTCTGGGATTCCAGTAATGTTGTTGTTGTTGTTGTTGTTGTTGATATGGTATATTTTGTAATGGTCATGAAGTTCTCACAGCAGTACACCTGGCATTTTGCAATGTGACTTGGCCATCCTTCCCACCCAGATTTTCGGTCTATTTCTCCACCACCTTGAATCTGTCCTGGACTTGGGTCTTGCTTTGACCAACAGAATGTGACAGATAAGACTTTTTGTGAGTTCCAAAGTGTAGGCCTTAGAGGCCATGCAGCTTGTGCCTTCCACGTCTTGGACACTGTCCTGAGGCTACCATGTGAAGAAACCAGTTTAGCCTACTAGAAGATGAAAGCCCACATGGAGGGTAAGAGTCTGGCACCAACTGTCAGGCATATCACTAAGGCCTACCTGCCTAGCCAATCATTCAGCAGAATGCCACTTCAGAAGTGAGTTCAAGTGAGACCAGCAGAACAACCAAATAAACCCACAGGATCATGAATAATAATGTACCTATGTTGTTTTAAGCCAAAAATAAAAAAAAAAAAGACTTCATTACTTACCATCCTACTGTTACTTTTAGGATAAGGTCCAGCCTCATAAATGTGGTTTTTAAGATCTCTTATGACATGGTTCGTGAAAATATGAATCCTGAAAACCTCCACTATTAAGAACCTGAATTCCATATATGTTCATTAGAAATGCTTGCTCATTTTCCTTCAGGAAGAATGAGAAAACATGGGAAGCTGTTTAGGTTGCTGTCATCAAACTCAACAAAACAGCTGCCAGTGTGCAAAACAGCTGCCAATGTGTAAAGTATGAAAAAGTGAGCCTGTCATACACAGGGTGTTTTCTGGAGAATTCACAGAGAGCTGTGCTGGAGTATGTAAGGAAGCTTGCAGTTATATGCCACAAGCTATTTCCAACAGCTGCCTTTGCTGGAATCCATGCCTGCTACCACAATACACACACACACACACACACACACACGCACACGCACACGCACACACACACACACATGCCACAAATGGAGATAAAAACTGTTTCCACAGAGAGAGGCTTTATGCTGAATTGATTTTTGTTTAAAGATTGTTGTGGGGGTACAGATGCTGGGTGGAGGGGGTAAAGGGGGAAAACATGGGGACATCTGTAATAGCGTCAACAATTAAAAAATAAAGGATTGTCTTAGAAAATATTCCCAAACTAACTTGAAAAATAGACCACAAGGTAAAAATTCTATAAATGCCACTCTCCAAACCCAGAAAACTGTTAGCATCCATTTGGACAATTACATTTTATTGCTTAGCTTTCCTTTTCTTACTACATAAAATTATGGCCCACCTGAAAAGGAGGACAAGAGAGGTACCCTGAAGAGCAGCCAAAAGCCTCGTGGGTTGTTGAGTGATACTGCCTTCTCCTGCGACTAGTTTTGTTTCTTGTTTTTTTCTTCTCACAGAGTTAAGCCTATATATCCAGATATATGTTAGCTTTATACCACTTCTTGCTCTTGGGGCTATGGATGGGAAAAGTTTATTAAATGATGAGGAAGTTGGAAATAAATTCCAGTAATCAAGATCTATCTCAAAACTTGCAGGTTATTAAAAGAAATGTTTTGTCTTCATTTGAGGTATCTTTGTTTATTTTCCCAGCTTTACCTCTAGCCACTCATTCTTTCCAAAATCACTGAACTTCTAGCCCACCTACTGCTTTGTACTCTATTGCTTCTTATATGGCCTCAAGAGAAATATTAATATAATGAATTGGACCAGGACAGCTTGTAGTCAGACGAAATCTCAACCTTGGTTTAAATCCATCTTGACACCTGTTGCCTGCCTGCACCTCAGTTCCTGAACGTAATTGAAAAAAAGGTACAGAGGTGGGCTCCTTTTGGATTTAGGACCAAGAGCCACATGTGGACTTTCAGTGCTGCCTGGATGTCCTATTATAGTTTCCTAAGGTCAGATCATTCTTCCATTATCTAATGTGACTATGACACTGCCTCCTGCCTTGAAACTCCAACACTCTTTTCCCATTTCTCACTTTTTGCTGATGGCTACCTCTTGTTTCACTGAAAAGTCAATCAGGAAGAGTTCTAAATTCCGCATCTTTCACCACAATATCTTCCAATCTCATTGCACCTGCACTCATGTGCTCTGCCCGCTCTCCGGTTACAACAGATAAACGAACTGGCTCCTTCTTACCCCGTACCTTTCTCACCACCTCAAGAACGATGCCTCCGTAACTGTCCCTCATTTCTCCTGCAGCATCTTGCTGTCCTTTTCATCAGCACACAAACATGCTGTAATAAATCGCTGCAGTCATAAAAATCATCCTTGTTTCAACATTTCCTCACCATTTCATCATTTCATTTTACAGCCAAAAGTCTTAGGGAATGTTGCCTATACAACCTTCAATTCTTTTTTGTCCAACTGTTCCTTGAACCCACTAAATACAGTTTTTGTCATCAAGACTCCACTGAAATCTGCTTCTTTACATTCCCTCCACATTGCCAAATCCAATGTCAACTCTCAATTTACTTGAGGAAAATATTCCTTGAGCACTTAGCATCATTTGTCAAACTTGACCATTCTCTTTCATGAAACACGTTCTTCACTTGGCTTCCAGAACTGGTTTTGCTTCCCTTGGTGGCTGCCTCACCTGAGTCTACTTTACTGTTTTCTTGTTCCTTATTTCTATATATCACAATGCCCCAGAGTCAGTCCTCAGACACCTTCTCCTCTCTTTATACTCTCTCTGTCTAGATGATTTCATTGCTTTAAATATAATCTATAAGCTGATACCTTCTAATTGTCTCCAGTTCCAACCTTCCCCTGAATTCTAGTCTCCTGCCTACTGTCTGTTCTTGGATTGCTAATAGAGATCTCAAAATTAACATACAAAAAGTGAACCCTAGATTCTTCCCTCCCCCAAATGTGCTCCTTCTCCAGTGTTTTCCATCTCAGCAAATGTTTCTCACCTCAATAAATGGCACTGCTATAGACTGAATGTTTGTGTCCCTCCAAAATATATTGAAATCCTAACCTCTAATGTGATGGTGGGTCCTTTGGTAAATGATTAGTTCATGAGGGTGGAATCTTCATGAATGGGATTAGTGTTCTCATAAAAGAGATCCCAGAGAAGTCCCTCACCCTTTGTATCATGTGAGGACACAGCAAGAAGACAACTGTGTATGAAATAGAAAGTGGGCTCTTACCAGATACTACATTTGCCAACACCTTTACCTTGGACTTTCCAGCCTCTAGGACTGTGAGAAATAATTTTTTGTTGTTTATAAGCCACTAGTCTATGGTACCGCTATAGCAGCCTGAAAAGGCTAAGACAGGCACTCACTCACTCATCTCATCACTTTCACCGATACACTCTAGGTCCCAGCCACCATGACTTCTCACCTTGATTACTGCAGTAGCTTCCTACTTTGTTGTCCACATTTCACTCTCATCTCTCTAAAGTTCATTCTCCTAGAGTCCCAGGATGATCCTTATTAAAATATGTCAGAGTATGTCATTTCCATGTTCAAAGCCTTCCAGTGGTTTCCAATCACTTAGAATAAAATCTAATGTCTTTATCATGGCCAAAAAAGCCCTTTACTTTAAGGCCTTTGACTATTTCTCTGACCTCATCTCCTTCCACTAGCTCTGTTTTTTACTAACCCAAACCACACGCTGGTGTTTTTCTTCCCCTTATACAACAAATATGTTCCTACCTCAGGGCCTTTGTACTTGACATTCCCTCCTTTCCAGGGACAGTCTTCTCCAACATCTTCACATGACTCATTCACTTCATTCAGGTCTCTGCTCAAATGTCACTCTTCATTGAGGTCTTCCCTGACTATTCTATCTTAAATGGAATCACCCATAATTCTATTTTCATGCACTGATTAATTTCCCTTTCATAACACTTAGACCACTACCAAACATTAAACTACACATCCATGAATCAACTATGTTTATTTTGTTCATTCCTGTATCTCCAGTGTCTGCAACAGTGATTTAACCTAGTAGGTCATCAGTAAATACTATTCAATTAATTAATCAATATCTTCCCAAACAACCTCAGGAAAGTGTACCATCTGTTCTTATCTTAATAGGGCCTGGTCAGTCTGTGGAGGGAAGGTGAATGGGAATATTTATTTTCTTTGTGTAGTAAATTCATCTCAAGTCATAATGGGAAAGTGTAGGCACCAGCAAGGCTTCATTTATTAGGCTATTTATAAATTAATTAAAATATGCACACAACAATATACAGAATGCCTGGGCACTCCCACTTTAAGGAGCAGCTTTTCTGATTCCCACTTGACACAACTCACTGTCTGAATGTGTTCTGTGGCAATACCATTTCAAATTTAGTTTACAGGGTATATTTCAAACAGTTTTTGATTTGGATTTTAAAACAGTAGTTCTGTGTTTAAATGAAGGAATGTTTGACCTAGTACCTGCTGATAAAGAAGTTCTTGCTAATAAGTCAGATTTGTCATGTTGATTAGACTGGTAGGAATGTCTGAAGATCAGACATTGATCAGACTATTGGGCAGAGCCAATAGTATTTCCTCTTCTATGTTCTGTTTGCTTTGCACCACAGGGATGTTTTTTTTCACAAGACTAATTGGGGTTTTTCAAGTACACTTCAATATTGGTGCTCTTTCTTCAATTCACACAGAAGAAAAGTTTGACTAATAGATGGGAATTTTTCAATCTTATAATTCCATCCATAAATTTTTCTCACATTGGCTGCTGGAAATGATAGCAGATGACAAAGTTATTGAAGTGGCAGCAAATGCAGACTAGTGAAGTAATTTAAAAACTCTTTATTCACATGTGCGGTCGTGGTTATATATTGCAAACATATGCCATATTTACTTTAAGTAAAACTGTTCCTAGATTGAGCTGTATATGTCAGAATTTCATGGTGTTTCTCAAAGAGCATTATGATTCCCAGATGCTTCACCATCTGAACCAAACTGACAATCTCCCCTTACAGAGAAATAAACTAAAATGTACTGAGAGCATACTTAGCCCTCTTATTTAAATTTCATTAAAATTTGTAATTACTAATGAAAACCACATTTCATAGATGTTGAAACTGAAGGTTTAGAAACATGAATTACCTTCTTCAAGTTACATAGGAGTTATGGAAACAAAATCCAGTGTGCAAACACATGTTGATATGAATCTCTACCGAATTAGCAGTTACTTTATGGAACTGGCTTATAGACACCAGTATAATGCCAAAGTTGTATACTCAGTACTCTTTTCCTAATCTTAATATTTCAGAAATATAAAAAAGAAAAGAATACAATGAACACCTGTGTATCAACTACCTACATTAATAAGTGAAATATAATATAATGGAAATTCTTATATGTCCTTTCTCACACTTCTTCCATCCTAAAATCTGGTTTTATTATTCCCATGAATATCTTTGGATTGGGATTGTATTTAATTGTTAGATTGATTTTGGGACAATTAACACATTTAGGATCACTGAGTCTTCTCCACAAATGTGATATTTTTCACAATTTTCTTGAGTTTTTCTTAAAGTCTTATAATAATTTTTTATAATTTTCTCCATAAATGTCATGGACATCTTTTGTTAGATCTATTATGGGGTATCTTTTTAAATTGCTGTTAAAAATGACAACTTTTAAACAATTACATTTTCTAACTTTGTTACTTATAGAGATACAATAGATTTTAACATATTGATCTTATCTGTAGTAAATTTGCTGAACTTTCTTATAAATTCTAGTAATTTTCCAATAAGTTTTCTTGGTTATTCAGGATAGACAATTATATATGCTATACACAGTGGTAGTTTTAATCTTTACTTTTCTATTCTGATCATTTTTTTTCTTAAATTCTTGTCTTCCAATACTGAATAGAATCTCCAGTGAACTGCTGAAATGAAGTAAAGATAATGAATGGTATTCTTGCTTTGATTCTTATTTTAAAAACACGCCTGCTAGCATTAAACCATTAGGTACAATGTTTACTTTGATAGATACTCTTAACCATGTTAAGAAATTCTTTTGTAGTCCTAGTAAGAGATTACTAAGTCATAAATACTTACTGGATTCTATCAAATGATTCTTCTGCTTCTATTGAGCATATAATACAGCTTCTCCTTTATTTGCTTATTGTGTTGAATTACATTAATGGATTTTCCTAATGGTAAGCCAACCTTGTGAAACAGGATTTTAAAATGGAACTATTTCAGTCATAGTCTTGGCTGAGGCCCCAAGACAATAAATAACACATTCCAATGTGAGGCGTGAGACCACCATGATAGTCTATAAAAAAGATAGTTGCAAACTTGTTTTGTGAACCTTAGCTGACCACCAGTACCCACATCTAAAAGAAGCTGGAGAGGCCAAGTACAAGAATGGAAATTAGGAGAGGAATTAGAACAAAGCTGTAGGTGTTTTGTACTTCTAAAGTTTTCCCAGTGGAAGGACTTGAGAGCAGGGTTCACTTTCACCTTAATCCTAGGGAAAGAAGCTTCAGTGGAACCACTTGAAGGTTCAATATGTGTCACCCAGATCTCAAGAGACAATACACTGATTGTTGATTCTGCTTGACACTGTGAAGGAAAGGAAGGTCTCAAAAAAGCCCATAACAGTTCCCCATAGGAAAAAAGATGGTTTTAAACACCAGCTAGGCTCAGACAGTGTTGATGCTGGTTCATGGAAGTATTAATCAAGAAAGACTATATTCTTCCTCTTCTCACCTAACTTCTCCTATTGTGCAATTCAAGGGAGATTGCAAACCTTCGTGAACAATGTGGCAGAGAAGGGTTAGAGACATTCTTTGGAGAGAGAAGATATTTGCTACATCCTCATTCTCTCTTCAGCTACCCAGTTCATAGTAGGCCTAAGGTGAAAAATGGAAGAAGATATAACTGTAAAGAAATATTAAAGTTTAATTATTATTGATACTTTAATTAAATGGAGACTCTTCTGTGATAAAAACATGACCAAAAATACACAACAGTCATAGAGCTACCTTAGTTTTGATCCAAGAGGAAGGAAGATCTAATGCCACAGAGTGGACTTAATTTGGCAACAGGGTAATCCAAGTTGTTTTCTGATTTTACCCCATGAGTCCTACTTATTCAATTTACTGGTTATACTTTTATGCCTGAGTTAAACCTAACCTGGTTGTGTTGCATATTTTAAGATATTAAAATGTAAATATTCTAAATAAATTATTTTTATAATTATTGAAATACTACAATTGATAATATTTCATATAGGATGCTTGCATTTTTATTAATTAGTGAGGTAGGTCCTCAGTTTTCCTCTCTTAAAATGTCCCTGTCTATTTTTATGTGAAGATTATAGTAATCTCAACAAATAATTGAGTGTTTCCTCATTTTCTATTATCTGGAGAGTCTACAGAAGCTTGGAATTTTATGTTTCTTGAATGTTGGGTAGAATTCATCCATAAAATTATTTATGTCTACTGTTTTATGCTTCTGTGGGAATAAATTTTTAGCTATTAACTCAGATACTTTATTGATTATGTTTATTCAAGTCTTCCATTTAGTCAGTTTTAATGTTTTTTTTAGGAAATTGTTTTATCTAGGTTTTCAAGTACATGAGCATAAAGTGGATCATAAAATCTCTATCTTTTTAAATCTCTGATGTATTTAATCTCTGATGTTTTGTCTCATTTGTATTCCTAATATCCTTTAATTGTACCTAATCTTTTCTTCATTTTTAAACATTTTATTCAAATAAAGTTATAAGAAATCTAAAGATTATATATAATCTTCACCTGGTTTCCCCAATGGTAATATCTTGCATAACTATATTACCATATTACAATAAGGACATTTATATTGATGGAATCTGTTTCATTTAGATTTTGTCAGTTTTACATGCACTCATTTGTGAGTGTATCTATATATACAGATATATATGTATGTTTTTAACTCTATGTAATTTTATCACATGTGGTGATTCATAGGTTCACCACCACAAGGCTAA
>PVJD01013753.1:0-32420 GCA_004026545.1 Mormoops blainvillei | reverse complement strand
AGGAGAGGAACAATCGAATTGAGGAGGGGAGAAAATTTTGTAGACACCGTCAGACAGAACTGATTGAGGGACATTGGAGTGGGGAGGAAAACCTCTATTGGGCATTTATTCTGGGCCTGTTTAATTTTCACAACAGCCCTGTACAATGGGCGTAATATGATCTCCATTATTCCAATGAGGAATCTGAGGGTGGATATCCATACCTGTTAGGCAGAGAGGGACGCCTCCTCCCACCCATTCAGGAGTGGGGCAAACAAGGGAACAGGAGATCAGAGGTGACACAGAGGAGAAATGAAGGCACCCAGTTCCTTGGTCCCAAACTTTTTAGCAAAACAGGAAATAATGCCGATATCCTAGAGGAGAGGTTTTGGGGAAATCAGGAGTGTTGGTCTGAGCTAAGACGAGGCTTGGGAAAACCGTAAGAGAGAGGCATACAGAACGAACACGAACAGGCCATTGAAACAGGCCAGTCCTGAAAGGCCAGGAGCAGGGGCAGATAACCCAGGCTGAGAGAGTAGGAACTGCTGGGTCAGGGACGGCTGGCAAAGGGGTCCAGGCGAGGTCCAGCATAGCCAACAAGTGGGGAGGGGTCACAGGACAGGCCCGGAGTTTGACATTTGCATTTTTAAGTTAGTTAGAAATGCAACTCGATTCTCGGACGGTGTATGTGGAGGTGGGATGCTCTGGTGGGAGAAGCCTGAACTCTGGAGAGCGGGGGCCTGGACCTGAGCTCTGTCTGTGTCACTGAGGAGTCCTGTGGTCCTGAGCAAGTGAGCGCTGGTTCAGGAGGATGCGGTGCCACTGCCGGAAGAGGGGTTCCCTGGGAGAGGAGTGGGGTTCTAGTGGATGTGTTAACTTTCGGGGAGATGCACAGAGGTGTCTGGGCTGTAGCTAGAAATATGGGAGTCATCGGTACCAGATTAGGCAGACAGAGGTAGCTAAAAGGAGAAGGCAAACTGGGGTAGGACACTGAAAGGCAGCCACGTAGGGGGGATTAAGAAACGTAAACCCAGGAAGGGGACTGGGTAGAAACAGCCAAGAGGTAGGAGGAAGGCCAGGCTGGGATGGGGTTATGGGAGCCAAGCAAACCCTCCTACCAAGACAAGAAACCCTGGCTCACTGGCTCCCAGAAGACGTGAGCTGTTCTAGAGCTAAGGTGCAGACCCTCCCAGGAAACACAAGGTCCCCTTCCCTACCCGTGAGCGACCCAGGGCAGCTTCCAGGTCTCAGAGACAGTGAGCACATGTGCTCAGAAAGCCTTGATTTAAGCCTGCCTGGCTTCGGTCCAACTGGCAGACGCGGGGCGCTGGGAAGTGGGGAGGGTCTGAGATTCACACGACGTCCCCACGTCCCTTCCTCTCTTCAGCCTCATCAGTAAAGAACAGGCCTGACTGCCCTGCTGCAGGGAGCAACTGGGTCATGCATGGGTTGCAAGGAAGGGTCACGAGAGCTCCCGCTCCCCTTCCCTCTGCCACAGATTCCTAAGTACAAAGGGGAGCTGGCTCTCTCCAGGCTGCTCATGCAACGGTGCAGGCGGTGGGACCACCAGCCCAGCCTGGAAAGGCTGATTTCCAAGGATCTATGGGAGAAGATGGTCCCTGGGATCCAGGATGTCACCGCAGGAGGGGCCAAGGCAGCAGGGGAGTCACCCCTACCATAGAAACTCTCGGGTGAAACTAGACCAGAGGGAACCTCCTGGAGAGATGCAAACCAGCCCGAGGGGCCTGGTCCCTTTCTCCCCCGGGGCAGTGCTCCAGGAGCGAGCCATCTGCAGAGCCGGGTACTGTCCTCATCTAATTGTCACTAACACCATGTGCTACGCGTTCTCATCATCTCAGTTTTTTTGGAGATGAGCCGAGACTGGGATCTAGGTATTTTTACTCCAAATCCCATACTCTTCTGTAATACTGAGGACAGATCTGATACTGCAGAAATAGTAACTAAGCACAGAATCTCACAGCCTGGGGGGATCCCACCGCAGCAGCTTCGGGGTCTCCCAGAGGGTGTGCTAAAAATAGACAACCGATAAGGAAGCATAAGCATCAGCCCTAGCGTTTCTCATTTTGGAACTAGGAAGACGTGATCACCAACTGGTGGGATAAACGTAAAACTGTGCATGGTTTTTATTGTGAGACCTAATGCACATTTCCATGCTTAAGACGTTCCCTTTAAACTCTGGAATGAATTGCGTTCACTCCCGGCACCGCCGACTAGCATGTTCCAGGGATACAAAAGTGGCCTGGTAGCAAAAAGTGACACCACTCTCACTGAAGCCAATGGACCACTGTGGCAGTTAGATCCTGCGCTGAAGTCACTTTCAGGAAAGTCATATTGACTTATGGCCTACTATGTGCAATGTTCTTAACACTTGTTCTCTAATTTGATCCTCAGAGCGACTCTGTAAGTGAAAGCAAGGGCCCGGATATTTGCACACCCATGTTCACAGAAGCATTATTCAAAACAGTCAAAAGGTGGAAGCAACCCAAGTGTCCAGCGATGGATAAACACAATGTGGCGTATCCATATAATGGAATATTATTCAGCCTTAAAAAGGGAGGGAATTCTGGCACAGGCTACAACAGGGGTGAACCTTGAGGACATTATGCTAAATGAAGTAAGCCAGTCACAAATGGACAAATATTACATGACCACACTTACGTGAGGTGTGCCTAGAGCTGTCAAACTCACAGAGACAGAAAGTGGAGCGAGTGGTGGCTGCCAGGGGCTGGGGGAAGGTGGGAGCGGGAAGTTAGTCTTTCGTAGGTAAGGTATTTCAGCTAGGGAAATGAAAAAATTCTGAAGATGGGTTATTGTGGTGACAACACTGTGAACATAATGCCACCGAACTGTATACTTAAAAATGATTACAATGGTAAATTTTATGGGTATTTTATCACAAAAAAAAAATATGATCCCATAGAGTGCAGCTCACTCTTATTTTACTCCAGGTAAGAACACAGGCTGAGAGGAAATCAGACAGCCGGAATGAAGGAGGGCCCATCAGACTCTAGAGCCCCCAGGTTCCGTTTATATTATGCTGCCCCTTCTAGAGCTCCTAGCCCTGGCCTTACCGCGGGGCTCCTGGCTCCAAGATTCCTCTGTCAAAGTGAAATTGGACCTCACTGTAGTTTAGAAACAGAGAGGTAGGTGTGGCTTGGGCTTGAATTACAGGGCTAACACTGAGAATTGTGCCAACATTGAAAATTATGAAATGAGGAGCTCCAGGCTTCTCTCTAATCCAGAATGAATATCTTCACTGCTGAGCATCCAATTTAAATTCATTGTGTTTAATACAAAGCCACAGTATAGAGCCGGCTGTCTCTCGACTTGCAGTTACCATGGAGACTGGAGATGATCCTCAAAGGGAGTTATGTGGCAGAGAGGACGTGGCTGCCAGCTTCTGAGAAGCCCAGGGGCCTGGGGAAGGCATTCTAAAATAGAGCCACACAGAGGGGCCCTTTGTCATTCATCCTCCTTAGCAAAGCCCCTTTGAATCCTAAAGTGGGAAGGTTACAGGCAAGCAGGCCACGACCACCTTTATAAAGAAAAGTCCAGGCAGCCCACGGATGCCAGACAGGAGGGATTGGTCAACAATCCAGAAATAAACCACATGTTGCCCCACTTGCTCTTCTTCCCTCAAAGAGCCCTCATTTTGGTCCCCAAGCTAAGTGACAACAGTGCCATCAGTCTCCTGAGGGAGGCTGCCCTGAGTCCTCCCTGAATGCTGACTTGGAGGAACGGGGAACTAGAGTAAAAGGGGGGCAGGTTGACCTGTCCCTGAACTTAGTAGCTTGTCATTTCACTTCCTTGAGATTTAGTTTCCCCACCTCCCTAGAAAGGAACGGTAATAACACCTGCCTGATGGGGGGCTTTAAAGATCGAAATAGGTGTATAATGGATAAAGAATTGCTTGGACAAGTGGGCCTGAGGTCCAGGCCGGAAGCTCAGTCAACCCTACAGTAGGGGCAGCGGATATAAGTTCAAGTGCAGGTGCCTTGGAAAGCCATGCACAGCCAGGTGCCACTTTGGGGGTTGGGGATCCTGGAGCCCCTCAGGAGCTCAACAAGCAGGAAAAATATCCTCTCTGGTGGGCCACTCAGTCTAGGGCTTAGAGATTCAAAGCCAGGGCACTCTCTCAGACATGGGTCCCAGAGTGTCATAAGTCTGGCAAAGTGAGAGTCAGGACATCAAACCAGGAAGGAAAAGCTATAGCTCAAGCCTGGTGGTAGCAAAGGGCACTAAGAAGAATGGAAGCCTGACAGAGGAAGAGGAGAGGGGGGCAATGGCTCAGTGGTTAGAGCTTCAGTCCATGAAAGTTCTAACCTAATCCAGTCCACTCAGAGCCTCCTGGTCCACCACTGTTTGCCACTGACCCTAAGTGGAAGGCAAAGAGGGAGCAGAATGAATGCTTCCCCATGACATCATCACAGTTTACTGTGCACTAAGATACAGATCACGCGAAGACAGCATATCTGTATCAACACGTAGCCCCGCGTCGTGGGGGATGACATGCTCGTGGACCTCATCTGAACCCCAACACCTAGTAAAGTTCCTTTTTTATCAAGTACTTGACTAATACACTCAGTTTATGGTTCTCTTATGCTTTTGGTTTACAGCTTGCACCAAAAGTTTGCTTGCAAGGGCATAGAATAACCAAAACAACTTTGAAAAGGAAGAACAAAGTTGCAGAACCTACAATACTTGCTTTCAAGTCTTACTGTAAAACTACGATAATCCAGACAGTGTAGTATTGCTGTAAAGACAGACAAATGGATCAAAAGAACAGAACAGAGAATCCAGAAATAGACCCGTATGTATTACACGGTCAGCTAATGTTTGATAAGGGATAACCTTTTCGACGAATGCTGCTGGAACAAACGAAGAGCCATATGTAAAAAACACTGAGCCTTAACATACACCATATGCAAAAACTAGCTTAAAATGGATCATAGGTCTGAATGTAAGAGCTATGATTATCAAACTTCTCAAAGAAAACAAAAAATTCTTAGTGACGTTGAATTTCACAAAGCCTTCTCGATTACAGTGCAAAAAATGAACTATAAAAATCCATAAATTGAACTTGAAAATCAAAAACAGTTGCCCTTCAAGACACTGTTAAGAAAAAAAAAAAAGGTAAGTCACAGACTGGGAGAACTATTTGCAAAACATACCCAACAAATGTCTTGTAACTAGAATAAATGACTCTGACAACCCAATAAAAACAAGACCAACAACCCACTTAAAACATTAGCAAAGAAAAGTTTAAAAAATGTGAGTACTTCACCACAGATATAGAGAGGGCACATGTAAAGACATGTGACATTAGCCATTAGGACGATGTAGATTAAAACCATGAGACGCCACTGTACACACCTGTTAGCGTGGCTAAAATGAAAAAGACTGACCGTAACAAGTGACGGCAAAGACGTGGAGCTTAGAAAAAAATACAAAATGGCACAATTGTTTGGAAACCAGTTTGACAATGTCCTAAAAAGTGAAGCATACCCACTTCTTATGCCCTAGGCCTTCCACTTCCAGGTAAACTATGCAAGGAAGGTGCAAACATAGGGACACACAGACACTTGTACACAGGTGTTCACAGTAGCTTTATCTGTCTTAGCCAAAACTTAATAACACTGAGGGAAAGAAATCAGACCAGACAAGGGATACATACTGTATTACTCTATTTACATAAAAATGTGAGAAAAATGCAAACTAATCTAGTGACAGAAAACAGATCACTGGTTACCTGGGGTGGGGAAGGATTACAAGGGACACAAAGAAAGTTTGGGGGGTGATGGGTATGCTTATTACATTGATGGTGATGGTTTCCCAGTATATACAGATGTCAAAATGGGTCAAACTGTACACTTTAAAAATGAGTTATTGTATGTCAATTATAACTCAATCAAGTTGTTGAAAAAAATAAGTGACACAGACAATTTTTTTTTTTTTTAAGGCAGCTTCCTGGAGACAGAACTGGGAGAGTAGCCTCCCGGATCCCGGTGCTGAATCATCCGCATAGGGCAGCAGCCATCGAGCTCACACAGACCCTCCCCTCCCAGCAGCAGCAGCCTGAGGGGGAACATTAGCCCTGACCCTAGGAGGGATCTGTCCCGCCCTATGGTGTTAAAGCCTGACTGCTGAACACAGAGTGACTAGATTAACAACAGAAGGAGACGGCACAGACAGTAGATCCTCCGAAGACTCGAACAGACTGCCTAAGGTCAGACGGGGTCAACATCTGACTTCACTAGAGGTGGATCCAGAAAAGAAAAACAGAGGTAAATACCAGAGGCTACTGAGATGAGTTCCACTGTGGTCTTCTCCATGATTTGCAATATTTTCTTTACTACATAGCTTCTTAACGTTCATTTTTTGTCCATCAAGTTGGTGCGTATTAAGTCACTAGATTTTATACTATAGTCTATTTCTCTCCTTTCTTATAATAGTTTTCATCTCTTTACAGCCTTATTAATACTGATTCATTTGCTACTGTTAGTGGGGTTGCAGGGGGTAGTTATATTTGTGGTTATGGGCTTGTTTCCTGGGATTTTTGGGTTTGCTCCAGCAGAAAAATAATGGGAAGACAAAGAAACAACCCACAAACAAAAGGAAAGAAGGAAGCCTCAGAAAGACTACTAAATGAGATAGAGGCAAGTAAACTATCAGATATTGAGTTCAAAACAGTGGTTATAAGGAAGCTCAATGAACTCAGTGAGCTCCATGAGAATTAACAAAAACTACTGAGAAACTATGAGGAACTTATTGCAAACTATATCAGCATGAAAAGGGACATAGAAGCTATCAACAAGAACCAAGAGGAAATGAAGAATACAATTTCTGAATTGAAGAATGCAGTAAAAGGAATCAAAATCAGGCTAAATAAAGCAGAGCATTGAATCAGTGAGCTGGAGGACACGGTAGAAAAAAACTCCCAGAAAGAGCAAGACAATGAAAAAAGCCTCAAAAAGAAAGAAGAAATGTTAAGGAAAATGCAGGACAACATGAAGCATAATAATATCCATATAATAGGAATACCAGAAGGAGAAGAGGAGGAGCAAGGGATAGAAAATCTGTTTGAAAAAGTAATGATGGAAAACTTCCCTAATTTGAGGAGAGAAAAAGTCATACAAGTCCAGAAAGCACAGAGGGTCCCAATCAAGAGGAACCCAAAGAGGTCCACTCCAAGACACATCATAATTAAAATGATATATATCAAGAACAAAGAGAGAATCTTAAAGGCAGCAAGGGAGAAACAGGAAGTAACATGCAAGGGAGCCCTGACAAGGTTAGCAGCTAACTTCTCCACAGAAACACTACTAGCTAGAAGGGAATGGCAAGAAGTATTCCAAATAATGAAAAGGAACAGCCTGCAACCAAGACTACTCTACCCAGCAAGGCTCTCAATTAAAATGGAAGGTGAAATAAGGAGTTTCTCAGACAAAAGAAGGCTAAAAGAATACACCTCTACCAAACCAGGATTGCAAGATACGCTAAAGGGACTGCTTTAAGAAGAAGAAGAAAAAGAGTGAGAGAGAGGAGCACAAAATACAAAGGGAAAAAATGAAGAAGTACCTATCGATAATAACTTTAAATGTAAATGGATTAAATGCTCCAATTAACAGACATAGAGTAGCTGAATGGATAAGAAAACATGACCTGCACATATGCTGCCTACAAGAGACCCACCTCAGAACAAAAGACCTAAGCAGACTGAAAGTAAAGGGTTGGAAAAAAATATTCCAAGCAAATTAACAGGAATAAAAAGCTGGGATAGCAATACTTATATCAGATAAAATAGACTTCAAAACAAAGGCCATAAAAAGAGACACAGAGGGCACTTCATGATACTTGAAGAATCCATCAAGAAGACATAAATATTATAAACCTACATGCATCCAACATAGGAGCACCCAAATATATAAGATAAATCCTGGCGGACTTCAAGAAAAACATAGACAGCAACACACTTATAGTAGGGGATTTTAATACCTCACTGTCAACAATGGATAGATCATCCAAACAAAATATCAACAAAGATATTGTGGAACTGAACAACGCATTAGTTCAAATGGACTTAACTGATATATACAGAACCTTTCATCCCAAAGAAGCAAACTACACATTCTTTTCAAATGCACATGGAATATTTTCTAAGATAGACCACATGATAGGACACAAAACAAGCCTCAACAAATTTAAGAAAATTGAAATCATATCAAGCATTTTCTCAGACCACAAGGATGAGTGGATCAAAAAACTATGGTACATTTACACAATGGAATACTACGCAGCAGAAAGGAAGAAGGAGCTACTATCCTTCGCAAGAGCATGGATGGAACTGAAGAGCATTATGCTAAGTGAACTACGCCAGGCAGTGAAAGACAGATACGGTATGATCGTACCTATAAGTGGAACCTAATCAACAAAACAAACAAGTAAGCAAAATATAACCAGCAACATTGAAATAAAAAACAAACTGACAGTAACCAGAGGGGAGGAGGGAGGGTGATGACAGGGGAAAGGGATGGGGAAAGGGAGGGGAAGTGTCATCAAGGAACATGCATAAAGGACCCATCAACACAGCCAAATGGGGGAAGGATTGAGGGTGGGAGGTGGAGGTGGGTGGATCTGGGGAATGTGGCGGCAGGAAAATGTTGACCAAAAAAAAAATAGACAAGGGGAGGCTAAGAATAATATAGGAGATTAAGAAGCCAAAGAACTGATATGTGCAGCCCATGGACATGAACTAAGAGGTGTGGGGATGATGGGATGAGGTGCAGAGCAGAGGGGCTAAAGGGGTGGAAAATGGGACAACTGTAATAGCATAAAATAAAATATACCCCCCCGAAAAAGAATATTAACATAGGCAAAAAATAAAAAAATAAAAAATAAATAAAAAGGCAGCTTCCTAGGTTACTTAATCATGACCTTCTTCATTCTATATATACTCTTCCCAAGAATAGAGTTCCCCGACATATATCAAATTTAATTTTATTTTTAAATATTAATTAAGAATACCATGGAGACTTTAAATCTAAAAAGGAAAGTTATTAATGGATTAGGGGATGGATTCATTAGCCTCTAATGGTTGGTCCTTCCAGCTCTAAAATTCTGTGTATTAGTGAGTGCAAGTGTGCAAATGTATGAGTATGAGTATGTACAAGTGTGTAAATGTGTGAATGTCTGTGTAATATCAGAGATAAATACTGGTTAATGAGAAAACCCTCACTATAGTTAGCCCATAGTTTTATATTCATATTGTCACTAATTAAGGATCGTACGGCTCCTGATTTTTAATTAACTAGAAATAAAAAAAGATCACAAGGAGGGAAAAACATGACTGGTTGCGGTGACAACCTGAGGGAACGAGGAATCAGGAACCACCAGGGGGGAAAACATGGTGTCTACCCACATTTCTACCTGTTACTGAGCCATTCTAAGACACTTACATTCAGCATAAGAATATTCTAAGACACTTACATTCAGCAAACCTCAGTGAGGTCTAAGAGAAAAGATATTTCCCACTGAGACTTGAAGCTTTCGATAATGCCACATTCAAATATTTCTTGAAATGTTAAAAAAATGCAAGCTTTAAGAAAAAATGGAAAAAAATATCATTCATATACTATATGCATCACTGAAGTGTACACTCAGTACATAGTGTTTCCTTCTTTTTTTCTTTTTTTAAACCCCAAAGGGTGAGAGTATAAAAGCAAACTTCATGCATGAAGTATGAAAGGTTTTCAAGGTGCCTGGGTCCCATCACAGAGGGTGTGTTTATCTCTATTCTTCAACCAAAGGTTTTAAAAAATGCAAGGCTCTCTGTAGATAAATTCTTTACAAATACTCTTTATTGTAAGAACGGAGGAGCTGCTTGGACACCACAGGAGATTTTTTCCAATACTAGATGTGAAAATTTATAAGAAATGATAGATCTCCTCTCTCCCATTTGTTCTAAGGAGGGTCAATCTGGCCTACATTTTGGCCTGCCAATTGATGTAGATGTGGAAGGAAAGTTGCCAGCAAGGTCTTGTTAAGCAAGTTAACTGATTTGAAGCAGGACATCTTTAAATAGCTCTCATGCCTGCAGGGTTCAGGGCTAGCTATTTCTGTTTTTAAGAGAAAGAGAGAAAATTAACTAGAATTTGTCATGATTACTATTAGGTTCCACTTGAAATCTAAAACACACGTAGCCAACCCTAAGAGTCGAAATGGAATCCCCTTTTTTTAATTTCTATTGGATGCTTAAAAGTTTAATACATATACTTACGAGGAAACTGTACAAATGGATCTTCCAGGGGTTGGTCCTCAGTCAGCATGATCTATTTATTTATTTCACAAGCACTCATATTGTGCTTCGTAAGCACCCAAGACTATTTAAATCTTTACACATATAGTTTACACATATTCATATCCACATCCATAAAATACTGTTATAATCTCCATTTTTCAAAGAAGGAAATTGAGGGACAGAGAGATGAGCTCACTCAAATCACACAGATAATAAACGTGGAGCTGAAATTCAAACTCCTTCAGTCTCCTCAAGTTTGTGTTCATAACTACACGCTACGCTGATGTTCATCTATTTCTTGAAGGTCTACTATATGTTTAGAGTTATGTGAATTCTGTGGTGAGTGATGAGTTAAATATAAATTGTGGTCTTTGCCCCTCCAAGAGTCTCCAATCTAGCTGAGAGATAAACTTTATTCAGGAAACAATGTGAAAGCCCCAGGATGACAAGTTATTTTGGTTGGTGAGAAGAAAGGAGGAGTCTGGATTTGAATGAGCTGGAGGAGGAATGTGGCAGGGGAGAGGTAAGCCTGGAAGGAAGGGTTTGTGGGTGGGTGGGGAAGGGTGGCAGCAGGGAGCATGGATGCTTGTGGGGGAGGGGCTGAGAAAACCATCATCCTGATGGACAGACATGTGCTGGGGAGCAGCTGGGAAGGACTGGATGGGAACCCAAGGTCAGATGGGGAGTGGTGCGTTGGGAAAGATCCAGACATCCAAACGTGATGTCTTAGTCAACAGGGCGCCGTTGCAGGTTCTCAAGCAGGGACATGACATGAGGCACAGGATGCTGTGAATTAAAGGATGGCCAAGGTGACTTTTGATGAAAAAAAAAAAGGTAAATGTGGGATCTTAAAAGGGTTTAAGCAAGAGATGTACCAGGGCAGAATGTCTACAGGATGACTGTGTTTTAGCATGTGACCACCGCAAGGTAGGCAGATGACTCCCAGTGACCCAGACGCTGCACAGCCCCTCGAATTCAGAGTGGGAGGAACCCTGGGGATAGATGGGATTAGGTTATGTTGTATGGCACAGTTGTCTTAAAGAAAGGGAGATTATCTCAGTGGGCCTGAGCTAATCAGGTGAGCTCTTAAAGGGACAGGTTCTGCCTGTAAAAAGAGATCCTAAGTCAGATTTGAAGCGTGGGAGGGATTCACAGTGGGAGAGTCTATGTTGCTGGCTTTGAAGATGGAGGGGTCATGTGGCAATCAATACCGACAACCTCTGGGAGCCAAGATGGGCCCTTAGCAGACAGCCAGCAAGGAGTTGGGGGCTTGAGTCCTTGAACTGCAAGAAACTGAGTTCTGCTACAACCACGTGAACTTAGCAGAGGACCCTGAACTCCAGATGAGAATGCAGCCCAGCTGACACCTCGGTTGCATCTTTGTGAGACCCTGAGCAGAGAACCTAGTCATTCCATGACCAGACGTCAGTCCTACAGAAATGTGAGCTCATAAATGGGTATTGTTTTAAATCGCTAAGTTCGTAGCAATTTGATACAAAATAGGAGAAAATTAATATAGCCCCTGTGAGGGTATGAGGTGCCACCGGAAGAGGCAAGAGAAGGGATGTCCTCCTAGGTGGCTGGGGAGGGGAAGTCACTTCACGAAACTCTCATGGAGTGCTAGTGCGACTGCGTTTGATTCAGAGAAGACAGACCCCAGCCAGCACGGCTGGGCCAGAAGGGTGGCAGGTCAGTGGGAAGAACTGGCACAGTGTGGCAGCAGCTGGCCCAGGGACACAGGCAGCACGGGTGGATAGATGGACAGTAGAATAATTTCACTGCAAAGTCAAAGTGGGCGGATCAAGTAACCTAAGAAGTGGCTGGAAGACAGAGAGCCTAGGTCACGCCTGGGGTGAAAGTGGTGGCTGCAGCCTGGGGACCACCATGTACCACAGGCATGCTCTGCGCCAGGCACTGTGTGCAGTGTTTTTCATGCATCACCTCGTTAATACTCACAACAGCCGATTGTCAATGGTAAAAACTGTCAGCTCGAAGGCTGACATCAGTGTCACTCCCCGAGGGGTGAGCGGTGCTTTATAAAGCATTGCCTTGAGGAGGCAGAGCTCACGGCCCTGTCTGCCTGATGCAGGTCAGCTCCGCGATGTCTTCCTCTGGGCAAGGCAAGCTTAGACCCACAGTGTCAAGGACACTATTTGTGTGAAGCCCATCAAGAAGTCACAGACTGTCTGAAAGGAGTGGCTGTCCAGCTCTGGGGTTTCAGGAGCCCCCGAGTGGCATGGTGACAAGGGCCTCGGACTGAGAAACTTGCATTCTGGTCCAACTACCTGTGAGATTTGGGGTAATTCATTCATCTTCCTATCAATAGGAAGGTGGGACTAGGTGCCTAAGGTCGCTTCCAGCTTTTTACAGACATCTGTGAACTTGGAGACAACAATTCATGAGCAAGATCCTATGAGTGGATCCCAATAAACAGGAAATGTTATTGCAGAGCTTTATAAAAGGCTGAAACGGCATTTTAGTCAGAATTAAACAGAAATGGACAGAATACTGGAGTCAAGCAAAAAGAAAGGAAAGTGAGAAAGGTTTAATTTCAAGACAGCAAATTTCAAAGGCAAAGAGCACTATCTGCCAATGGATAAATGGGAACCTTGGTAAGGATGCTGGCAGGTAGGGTACCAAAGGGAACCCTTTATGTCCTAGCCTGTCATATCTCAGGACTCTGCAGCAGGAGGAGAGGGCGTGTTAGGAGCCCTTCACAGGAGCTGGGACGTGGCAGGCCGGACGGGCTTACTTGCGCCACTGGGCATTCCCTGGGCAGATCACATGCTGCCTAAACGTCCTCCTGGTTAGAATTTGGCTTCCATTGCAGGGTGACTACAAGAATAGATGCCCTGCTGCTACTGATTTTGCGTTAGTGGGACGTTGTCTCTGTGACCAGATGGCTCTGGCACAGGCAAGAGGGAATCTCTGGGCCCTCAAAGAAGAAGGAGAGACCCAGCCAGGCCTCCGTTTGATGGCACCTCTACCGTGGCCAACTTCTCTCTCAGTGATGGTTTCTATGGGGTATAGACAGGAGGGCAGAACACAGGGGCAGGGAAACTTAGCAAGTACAGGGTGGGGTTTGGGAGCCCAACGATGGGACCTGGGGATGTGGACGGGAGAGAAGCAAATGAATAAGACTGGCAAAGGCAAGGCAGGCCCAAGCTTTCAAAAAGGGTTAGAAGTCGGCCCTGGCACATAAGGTGAGGGTCAGCCAGGCGACAGGAGTAATAGGCAGAATGATGTGCCTCTCAAAAAAGCCGAGAAGGTTCCTTAATAACGTGCCTGCCCGTGTTAGAATCATCAAAGGTGCTTTAAAAAATACTGATGGGGGACCTAGCCGGGTAGCTCGGTTGGTTAGAACATCGTCCCAATATGCCATGGTTGTGGGTTCGATCCCCGGTCAGGGTACGTACAAGAGCCAACCAATGAACGCCTAAGTAAGTAGAACGACAAATAAATGTTTTTCTCTTTCTCAATCTTTCTAAAACCAATAGATTAAAAAATTAAAAAAAAACACACTGATGGGGGAGAGGTAGGCCTAGAGACATTGATTTCATTGGTTTGAGGCGGGGCCTGGACACTAGTATCATTTAAATTAAAGTCCCTCAAGTAGTTCTAATGTAATATGCTGCCAAGGGTTGAAAACCATTGACCTGGACAATGTTTATTAATACACTTTTGGAGAAAGCAGGAGGCAGAAAAGGCATCTAGGAAGCTTGTTTCCATCGTCCACGCCTGCCCCCCCTCTATCAACATCTTAGTGAACAGGCTGCGCCTGTAGATTAAAAAGCCTGATTCCGATATTCCCTCCTGGCCACAGGGAGCCATTGGTGGGGTGCATTAACCGCCTTTATTATGTAATATTAGATGTACACTAAGGAATAAATACAACTTGCCAGTTAAGCGGGATGATAATAAAAGCCCCCATGACCCATCTGCAGTCCTAGACCTTTACTAACCCAGCTGGTGTTACTGGTTTTCTCTCCTCCCCTCGTTCCCTTGCACCTCCACAGGAGGTAACCTCTGTCTTCAATGAGGTCTGAGATATTAACAAGCAGGTGGTCCCGGCACCCTGGAAGCCCAGGTACGGGGCCTTGGGGAGGGCGGGGTCTAAAGGTGGGGAGGATGTGGGGTGTGGGGAGGAGGATCGAGTGACCAGCTATGAGCACGAGCCGCAGAGCCAGGGGAGCCAGGCAGAGCCTGCCGCGGCCTCTGACGGAGGCAAAGGCAGGCAGGGCGTTTGTTAAAAGAAGGGCTGGAGAAATCCCTTTAGACCCAGCACAATGGAGACCCAGATGCTCTCGGAAAAGCCAGGCTTTCAGCGGTCTTGTTTTCCCAGCCCTGGCTGCTGCTGCCAAACTGACAAGCCCGCAAAAGCTCAGGGGCTGCAGAGCTCAAGGCCCCACGGATCTGTCGGACAAGAACAAAACGATGCAACTTGATCTCTCTTTTTCTCTAGCCTAATCACTTGGGTGAGCTTTTCCTTGGGATTATTATTCCATTATAAACCCAGATGCTTAAAGTGATCCCACTGCTACCTTTCTTAGAAGGTACTAAGTAGGTCAGTGGCAATTTATCAGGGTGCAGCCTCTGTGCGAGAGCCACAGGCCATGTAAATAATTAAATCCACATGTCCCCGGGAGCAGTGTTGCAACAGCACAGCGTTTTCTCTCCCCAGGAGATTGTCAGGAACCAGAGGAAAGAGGAACCCAAAATATCCAGCGGTAGAAGCACCAATGTGGAGGGGAAATCCTGGAAGGGAGGGGGTTCCGGGGCAGGAAGCCAGTTCTTGGGAGGATGGGAGGCCACAGGCAGGACTCTGGGTGGGGTCTACTGAAGGGGTCCAAGGAGGACTGGGTCATGGCTGTGTTGTGAAACAGAACTCAATATGAGCTTGGGGACAAGGACAAGGTGCAGTCTTGCTTAGGGGATGGATATAACCAAAGGATCTGTTTAAGTCACACAACAGCCAGGGTGGCTTGGGGGTCTGTGGACCCTTAAATTCCCCTCTACGAGGGCCTGGCATGGATGGGGGGTGGGGTGCCTGAGGGAGCCTGCAGGTACTGGCAGAACTGAGGCCTATAATCACACAGGGGCTTTTCTGTGTTTTGCAGAAGAAGTTGCTTCCATGGATGAGAGGCCTGGGAAAGATCAAGAGTTACCCACCACCTTGCACAGAGACGCATGGGCAGAGGCCTTCATTGGCTATAAAGAGCTAAAGGGTCTCAGGGGAAAAGCTGTCACTTCTGGCTAATGAGGTCCTGGCAGATGACAGTGTAGAAAATAAGACAAAGAAGGCCAGCCCGCCTTCCGAGAGACTGGTTGACAGGGTAGTGACAGTGTGGCACCCAGCCCTAGACTAAAGGTCTCCCAAGTGGGGAAAATAACCAGGAAGCTACATTTTTAAAAAAATTGACTTTAGAGAGAGGAAGGGAGAGAGAAACACTGATTTGTTGTTCCACTTATGTATGCATTCACCGGTTGCTTCTTGGATGTCCCCGACTGGAGATCGAACTCGCATCCTTAGTGATGCTCTAACCAAGTGACACACCTGGCCAGGGTCAAGCTACAGTTTCTTCAGGTGGAAGGCCTGAGCGTGCTACAGAATGGGCCCCAACACGGACCGGTGCGCCTATGAGCATTACGTTGAGGATAAATACTGAGACCTCTCTTAGGTGACCGCTGGGAGTATACACTGTTACAATCGGTTTGGAAAATAATTTGGCAGTATCTCCAAAATCCGAACATATGCTACCCTATGTCCCAGCAATTCCACTCCTGGGAATATGCGCAACAGAAGTGTGTGCATACATGTCTGCCAAGAGACATGTATGAGAACGCTCACAGCAACAGTGTTTGGGCAGCCTTGAACTAGCGACTACCCAAATGCCCACTGGCAGCAGAATGAGTAAGTGCTGTGTGGGGGGTATCCTCTGTGGAACACTACACAGCAATGAAAGGACGTGGTACACAACAACACGGGTGAATTTCACAAAAGCGATGCTGAGCCAAAGTAGCCACAGAAGGGTGCGTGCGGCCTGATTTCATACACATAGTCAAAACCAATTTGTGGGGAATATGCTAAACATCATGGACTTCAACACTTTAAACTAGTCAATTGTATGGTATGTGAATTATATTTCAATTAAGCTGTTATTTAAAACAAACAAACAAACAAACAACTATGGTATTAGAAGTCAGGCTAGTGGTTATGTTTGGTGAGGAGTAGTGACTGGCAGGAGGCACAAGGAGGGGCTTCTGGTGCTGGCGATGTTTGGTTTCTCGATTTGGGCGCTGGTCACAAGGGCGTGCTCGGTTGTGACAATGCTGTAGACTTAATATTTGTGCACTTCCTGGCCTGAATACTATACTTCAATGAAAAGAACAGCAATAACCACAAGCAACACAGGCCTAGCCTGGCTCAAGTGCACGGGGTGGTGGACCGGATATGCTCACTCACTTCAGACAGGGCCCGACTGCAAGGGGACACTGCGAGTGTATGAGGGTGGGGCTCCCCGTTTCATCAGCGAAGTGCCACCTGCAGGGCCCAGGGCATTCTTAAAGGAGAAAATAGGGGGGGCCTGCCTATCACCTCTCTTCCCTGGGCTCGACTTGAGTGGGCAGGTAGCACCCCAGGTGCCAGAAGTTTAGGCTTAGGAGCACCCTTGCCTCAGCACAGCCTTCCAGCGCTTGGCCTGTTGCTCCTGGGTGGGGAAGGGGGTATATCCTCAGGCAGACGTTAAGGGCCATCTGCCTGAGGGGGGCTGGCCCATAGAGCTGGGACCCTACGACCAGCCCCAGCCAGGCTCCGCAGGGGTCCGTTTGGAGAGCCCTGTCAGTGGCCGCCTAGAAGCAGGGGCACCTGAGCCCCCAGGAAGATGGATCCCAGGGGGCGAGCTCTAAGCATGGGAAAGGGCTCCCTGAGAACTCCAGGCAGAACAGGGCAGGGGTGGATTTTAGGGTATAGGGCCAACGGGGATTTGAGGCTATGGGCTAACAAAGGACACAGGCCTGCAGCCTCGGGACCAGGAGCTGGTGGATCCTTCTTACCCAGGAAATATTACAGACCAAGTCCTGTGTGAATCAGACAGAACAAGATGCTGCCGCCAGGGCCAGGCGCTTGTGGCTCTGCTCTTGAGATTCTGATTCAATTCTGCATTTAAAAATCTCCACAGGTGACTCTGCTGCATAGCTGGGTACAGAGGACCACATGGGTAAGCACCCCTCACTCCCTCATTCAACAAACAATTACTGGGTACCTGCTCTAGCTCCAGGTCATTGCGAGGCTCTGGAAAAGCAGAAGAATGTGCCCTTAAGAAGCCCATCACCTGGTGACCAGGGACAGGCTGGTATGTGAGAGATCATTACGATGTGAAGAGGTGACGGCAGTGACAGAGTTTCTGGGGCAAAAGGTAAAAGACCCACTTGTGGCTCCTTTTGCAAAGCGTACTGTCCTCCTAATCCATTTGTTGCACAGGTCTGAATTTCTGTACTTTGCATTCAGGAGCATACACAGTAACTGAGGCTCAGCTCAGTGACTTCAGCACCATCCAAGGTAACTCCCTCTGAAAGAGGGCCCACTACCAGGATTTTTCAAGCTGTTTTTAAAAATAGCCAACAAGCTAGGAGAGAAAATAGAAGATAGCTATAATAGCTATGTCTGTTTCATCATTTCTGCCATTAAAATTATCTAGAAGAAACACATGCATGTTTCACAATCTTTAGGGAGTCAATTTTGCTTTTCATAAAGGAGTCCATCAGATCAACCCCCAGCCCCCACCACATACATGGACAATAACAAACACCAGCTAATTCTCTTCTTCCTTTAGGTCTGTGTTACGTGACATAAAAATATAAAAATAAACTCAGTTTCCCAGTCTGGGTGCATAGATAAGTGATGTGACCCACAAAATAGGCTTAAATGTACCCTTTTCTGTAATCATTAAAATCTATGACATCTAGCCTGGCGTTTCCAATTTTAGTTGCCACAGTGGCTCCTTGAGAGCACCCTTCTCCTTTTAGCAATGCAGTGGGAGCACTTGGTTCACGGGCGTCTAGTCTGGGGCAGCCCCAGAAACAGAAGCCAAAGCGGCGGGCACCTTCGGCAAAGGGGGGCATTACCTTGGTCCCGTGGTAGAAGTCGTCCACGCACGTGGCGTTCATGAAGGTCTGGTGGAAGTGGGTGCTGGTGTCGATGCCGCCAGGGATCACCAGTTTCCCAGTGGCATCGATCACCTTGGCCCCTCCAGGGATCATGAGCTCACGGCCCACCTGCTGGATGACACCATTCTCAATGTAGACGTCAGCCTCGTGGGTGCAGTCATCGTTCACCACCTTGCCTCCCTTGATGAGAATCCGCACGCTGGCTGAATTGGCGAGCATGTTCCTAGGGAAGAGGAGGGGGGGACATTGGTCAAGGTCAAAGTCCCTTTTCGCTGTCACCAAGGTCCCTTCCCCTCAGAGCCCAAACTCTATGGGCAGAGTTAAGTGAGGAGGGATGAGGACAAAGTTTCTCCACAGCCTGAGGGCACTGGTCCTACAGCCAGTGGGACTCACTGACCTCACAGTGGGACTTACTGGGAATCATGACGCAGTGGCAGTCAGGGTGGAGTCGGGGCCCAAAGAAACATCAATGTTTACCTTCCTGAAATGCCGTGTGGGTTCTAAAGCCTTTTTGTACCTACTATCTCATTTTATCCCAGAGAAAACCTGGGGACTGCCATTTTACAGGTGAGAAGGCTGAAACTGCTAAGTAAGGAATTTATGGCTACTAAGTAGCTGAGTCAAATCCAGATGTCTTGTATGATCGATGTCCTACTACACCACATGGTCCTGAAAATATCAGAGGCTCCTGGGGCGTGTCTCAGAGAGCCAAGTTCCCCAAGCCTCACAGCTGCTTAATTCACCCTCCTGTATTTGCCTCATAAAGTCCACTACCTCAGCTGGTCACCCATTAGTAAGGTCATCTAAGGAGCTTTTGAAAAGGAGCTATGCTCAATCCCCACTCCCAGAGATTCAGGTTTCTTTGGTCCAGGTTGGGTCCCCAGAATCCATATTTTTAAAAGCCAGAGAACTTCCTCAAAGTCACACAACTCATTTGTAACAGAGTAGGGACTGAAAGCCAGACAGTTGTCTTCAGAGTTATTATGGACTGCATGTTTGTGCCCTCCCAAATTTCCAGCATGGGTGTATTTGGAACTGGGGTCTCTACGGAAGTTTTTAAGGTTACATGAGGTCATAAGGGTGCGGCCCTGATCAGATGGGATTAGTGTCCTCTTAAGAAGAGACACCAGGGTGCTCTCTTTCCCTTCCCCTCCTGCCCCATGCACCACACACATGCACAGAAGACCATGTGAGGACACCAAGAGAAGGCAAGACGGCCATCTACCAGCCAGGAAAAGAGTCCTCATCCGAAACGGACGACACTGTGCCTGATTCAGACTTCCGGTCTTCAGAACTGTGAGAAAGTGCCTTCCTGTTGTTTAAGCCCCCTTGCTGTTGACGGCTGACATTCATTATGCTTCTCACCTTTCCCAATAATATCATTAGCACTTCATTCCTACAGTTTTCTCTGGTAGTCTTTGCTAAACCAAACAAAGAAAAGATGTTATTGACATCTTTTCCCACAGTGTCTCTTCTGTCTGTCTGTGCCCCAGTGTGTGAATATAACAGAGTGAGGTGGTCGGGGAGATACCTTGGACCTCTTAGGAGAGTCCCCATGGAGGGAAAGAACTTGAGCACAATTGTTAAAGTACTTGCTCTTAACTGCCGCACAAGCCACTGGCTATGACTATCTTTCCCTCTGCTCTGTTGGGACAGCATATTCAGAGAATATTCTAGTCAGTGGTCATGGTCTAGAGAGGATCAGGGTCAGTTTTACTAATTTATGATGCTTCAAGTCACCCGTTTTATTCCAAATTCCCCATATTGGCCCACTGGCTAACTCCGTGCAATGGAGTGAATGTTTATGTTCCCCTCACATTCACATGTTGAAGCTCTAATCCCAATGTGATGGTATTTGGAGATGGGATCTTTGGGAGGTATGTAGGTCCTCATAACTGGGATTTGTACGCCCTTGCAGGAAGAGACATGTGATCTCCCTCTCTCTCTCTTTCTCTCTCGCTCTCTCTCTCTCTCTCCCCTCACCATGTGAGGACATAGAGAAAAGATGACTGTCTGCAAGCAAGCGAGTTCTCACCAGGAACTAAACTGGCGCCCTGATCTTGGACTGCCCAGCCTTCAGAACAGGGGGGAATGAGTTTCTGTTGGTTAATCCACACAGTCTATGGTACTAGGATAGCAGCACGAGCTGACTAAAATACCACATTAGGCAGACATGAACATTATAATCAAATCATCATGAAATAACAACTGGGCCTGAAAATAAATGTCACCTCCTGTAAAGACTTCTGGCTATATCACACATTCCTATTTGTTTAATTAAAAACTTTGATCATCCAGCTATGTTGTCTATGCAAATGAAGACTTCAAACCACGTGTCTGTCCTCCCAGGAAGAAATAAAAAATATGCCAGATAGTTAAATGCTATTAGAAAAAAATAAGTCAGAGATATGGAATTCTAGAGCCACAGATCTGCAAGTCTACCTTTGGTCTGTTGGACTTGACCAACAGTAACCTTGAATCAAAGGGAACCAATTAGGACTAACGGCTGTGGTGTTATGCTGCAAACCTAGGGATCTTAAAAATTTTCAATTTATTCAGGGAAACAATGATGCCTTCCATAGCAAGATGGTGGATACATTCAAAATGCCAAGATTTATCCGAATGTACGCATCTTGTATCCCCCAGTTTCCTGATTCTGTGGCACGAGTTCCTTCGGTTCCTGAACCAGGGATAAGTGAAGTGATGTGCGAGGTGGGGACACGGGGAATTCTGGGTGGGGGTAGAGGGAAAACACTATAACCTGGGAGTGCAGTCTTTCATGAGAAAGTCTCTTCATGTTTAAAATAGCAACAGTTATTGCTACCCAATAACTTTTGCTGGATAACAGAACATTTCCTGCACCGCCCACCCTCCCGCCTGTTTGACTGCTGTTGAGCAGTTTCATTGCAGAATGGCACAGGGGGCTTCCTGCCAAGGGGGGTCAAGGTGATGGCAGCTGCTGCTGTCGGTCATGAAACGCAACCCCCCCCACACACACACATACACACTCCTAGAAGGCGCACAATGTTAGCCCTGCCAAGGAAATGACAAGCCCAACACTGTGTTTTGGAACTGCCTGCTTCTGTCATCACCTTCCACAGTTCCCCTGAGCCTGCAGGGAGGTGTGAGACAAGGAGAGCCTGTGCAGTCTGTCCTGCCAGCAGCTCAGCGGGGGAACGCCCAGGGAACTGGGCGCTCGGCACAGACGCAGGAGGCCAGGGTGGTGCAAAGGTGACACTTCTTGCATAGAGACCTTAACAGTAATCCGAGAGGGATTAGTTTAAGACATATATTTCCTCTTTTTAACAGGTATTGGTTTAAGACATTTCCTCTTTTGGCAGAATCCACAGAAAAATGTGTGATTTTACAGACAAATGGTAAGTGTGGTATCAAGGAACATGGGACACGAGAGCTATACAGCTGCACTGTGACATGAAGGACCTGTGGCATTTAAGCCAATCCTACTGGCAGACCAGGGTAGTAAGGGGCGGAGGGGGGGGCTGCGGGGAGCCAGCTGGGATGCACTGAATGGAGTGGCTTTTCTCTTGCTCCAAGCGAATAACATTTGCTAAAGGAGCAAAGGACAACATATGGCAGTGGCTTGGCAAAGAAAATGAAAACATGCAGCTATTTTTCTTCTTCCGATCAGAACCTAGGAAAGAATGGCAGGAGAGCCGTCCCTTAAGGGGCTGGTGGGTGCTTACAACTGCAGGATCCTGGGGTGATTCTGGCAGGGAAGCCTCTCTGAGTTGAAAACTGAGGACAAATTCAAGGTTCAACAGGACACAAAGGCCAAAATGGGAAGTGCGAGGTGAGTGGGGAAATAGTCAAGCGTTTAAGTTAACGAATTTAATTTTAAAAATAATAAATTCCTTCTTTAATATTGAAGCTCTAGAAAATCTTAACTAATATTAAGGCACGGTATAATTTTATTATTAATTCTTAGCTGGCTTCATCAACTCTTGGGTAGATATCATGATGTTTATGACATACACGTGAGGTGTAAAGACTAATGACACAAACACCTGTGAACTCCCCCTTGTCATTACTATTGAAGTCCCCATACCTCCTTTATCCCATACCACAGGCCCCTCCTCCAGAGGTAGCTGCTTTCCTGGTCAATCTGTATGGACTCATGACTAATAACAGTTAGGTGACAAGAAAAAAAAAAAAGATGAGATCATGGCTGTCACTGTCCTATGACCAGGAGTGATGACTCTTTATCTGCCCTCTGACTGCCTCTTTCACCACCTAGTCCTCTGCTTTCCAAAGTAAGCAGGCATCTGAGAACCTAATCTCCTAATGCTCACAGTGCGGGAATGCGGGCACTTTAGCATTACCCAAGTGCCCACCGGACCATTCGTCCCACTGGGATGTCCCACAGGCAGCCTGTCCCAAACCAACTGCACCGTCCCCAACCCCCCACCCAGGAATCTGGGACTCTGCTGGACTCCTTGCCAACTCAGCATCCGGTGTCAGCATCCAGCGGGGCTGGCGGAAGTGGCGGGCCTGATTTTGGTCACCTGGGAGTTTTGTGCAAAACATTTTGAGGTATTCTGTAAGTCGAGGCCAGCCGGCTGTGGGGAGAGAAATCTGGGGCTCAGGCATCTCCACGGACTAGTGGGGACCTGAGACCAGGGACCTGGACAGGAAGAAGGGCCGGTCAGGCTGGCAGGGTAGCACATGGAGGGCAGAGAACCTGTGGCCAATGTTATACCCACCCTGAGACACGTTCGCCTAGGGCTGGGCAGGATGAAGCCCATGGGTGCCAGGCGAGGGCTGGCCCAAGGTGCTTGTAATCAGAGACCACGTGTACAAGACCATAAAACATCTGAGTCTGCAACACTACCACCACCTTTATCACCGCCCAGCAGCGAAGGTAGAATGAGACCAGGCAGGTCAGGAGAGGGCAAGTCTACAGGTGAGGCCCCGGCCCCAGGGCTGCCCACTCATGGCAGTTAGAGGAAGGGAGGCAAGCATGCCCCTGTCTGTCCATGGGATGGGTGTCAACGCGGCAAACAGGGCTTGTTCCTGAGAAAGCGTGAAAACAAGCTTAGGACAAAGGAGCTGCCCCATGTGAAGCCCAGGCATGGGCCTGGCTTCTGGGCAGGTGTAAGTCCAGCGGGGGTGAGTCCTTAACAGGCTAAAACCAAGTGAAGAGGTTTTAATCCCGCGGCTTCATCTGACCTGGCCTGGCCTAGTGTGGCCGGGCTGAACGAGCAAATGCCACCAGTGTGCAAGGGGCAAAAGCAGAATTCCAAAGGATTAGCCAGGAGAGGGTGGTAAGAAGTGGTGCTGCAGACCACTTGTTCGACCAGATTAGCGGTGAGAGGAACAGGGCAGTTGTCGGAAGACAAACGAGAGTGCGCGCAAGTGTGCGGACAGGCTTCTCTGCATGTCGACACAGCCCACCCACGCGGCCTTTGGCGTTTGGGCGGCAACCTAGCTCCTTGAGGTGCCCGCTCACTCACTGGGGTCAGGAGCCATTTCACTGGGGCTCAGGGAGGCCGAGCGCGCAGGAAGTGTGAGCTCAGTCCTCCCTCCTGGCAGCGGGGCGGAGGGAGGCGCGCACACACTGGAGACCAGAATTCCTCACTTCTGACCGAAGCTTGAGCCAGAGAACACCAGGCCTTTGGTGACCAGTAGAGTCACCATCAGCCACCCCTCCCCCTGGCTGACCCTCTGGCAGATTCCTCAGACTGCTGTGCTCTGCCTAGTCCCCCCAGCTGTCTCCAGGCTCCAGAAGGAATTCCACCACTTCCCTTGTAAGGGCGGCAGCTGCGGCCCAAGGGCCTCCAGTGGCCTAGAGGGGCTTCCTAGAACGCCAGCCACAGGGCGGAGGGGCCAGCACCCACTGCCACAGGGGCATGGGCTCTTCTCAGTCTGAGACCTATGGCCTCAGGTGCAGGGTGGGGAAAGTTACGGCAGGGGAAAAGAATGAGTTTTTCTATCTAGGCAAGTATCACGAACCTGGGCTACCTGATAATGTCTAGATTTGGGGAAGACATTGAGTGAGACAAGAAAACTTCTACTTTTTTTCTTTTAAACTGAAAATGAGTATGAGCTATGGCCATCTACAACACTGTGCAAACAGTTGAGGGAAAGAAGCAAGACACAAAATACTAAATATGGTATGATTCCATTCACATAACATTCAAAGTCAGGCAAGAGTGAATTATAGTGTTTAGGCAAAGAGTGGTAGAACCATGAAGAAAACCAAGGAAATGATTATCCGAAAAGCCAGGAAATGGTTACTTCTGTGGGGTACGGAGGGACAGAGTCTGGAGAGGGGTACCGGCAGGGGAAGCTTCTTGAAAGCTGCATATACTCTATTTAGTCTTTCCTGAGTAGGGTGGCGGGTGGGAGTTACACAGGTGTGTGCTTAAGTTATTCTTTAAGCTCTACATATATTTTCTGCACTTTTCTGTATGTATCTCATAAAACATTTAAAAATTAAAAAAAAAAGAATTGCACACTAGTAAACTAAAAAAAAAATGTGTTTTTTACTACTTTACTGAAAAACTAGTAAAAAATGATATGTTAACTATTATTACAATCATGTAAAAATATGCACACAAAAACCAGACCAGAGGAAAACAAACAGCAAGGTTTGTGTTAGGGGATTATAGCTAATTTCCCCCTCTCATTTTCCACACTTTATAAGATTATATTGATTTTATAATGAAAAATAAATATGGTAATTTTATTTTTATTTATTTAAAAAAAGATTTTATTTATTTATTTTTAGATAGAGGGGGAGAGGGAGAAAGCGAGGGAGAGAAATTTCAGTGTGGTTGCCTCTTGTGCACCCCCTACTGGGGACCTAGCCCACAACCCAGGCATGTGCCCTGATTGGGAATCGAACCAGCGACCCTTTGGTTCGCAGGCCAGTGCTAAATCCACTGAGCCACACCAGCAAAGGTAATATGGTCATTTTAAACCATACACATATATTTATATTGTTCAAAAAAAAAACTTGAAGTAAGGTGAAAACTTTCAGGAAATCTTGCTTTCATCTGCCACCTTCTGGAAGATTTCCTAAAAGGACTGGGCTTTAGGACAAACCAGCCTTCTTCCTTACTTCGACTCAAATAGATTTAAGAAGAGCACAGACTTTTTTCTCTGTAAGATAAGAGTCCTTCAAAGAGGTACCAGAGAATCCATCTTGTACTTAAAATGTGCTTCTAGCTCTCTCTCCCATATGCAATGTTTTTAGCTGTCATTGGCTTTACCACAATGACGTTTCCAATCAGTAACACGCTCCCTTCTGTGCCTGCTTCTGCCACCCAGCTGCTTTCTCATGGACCTGACTCAGTTCCACCACTGAGACGAACAGGTATCTTGACCCCCATCCAGAATCCCTAGAGCCCGAGAAGCAAATCTTTTTGGTGCTTGTGGAAATACACGAGTAATGGCACCCAACGTTGAAGAGATGCGCAGCCAGGCAGGTGAGCTACTGTGGGTTTGGTCATTTCCTTGCCAGAGATAAGTTCACACTGGTGAGACAACTGGGCTCACGGGGGAAGCACCATGCTAAGGGGGCACTCAAGGAGACTTAGAGAAAGTACTGTGGGTGAAAACGCCCATCTGCGCCCAACTACGGCAGTGACGCCACTAGGCCGACAGCGTCTGCAGTTCAGAGGTCTGTCTCAGAGAGCAGGGAACGGGAGTGGGTGGGAACACAAGGGACGCAAGGGGAACATGAGCAGGAAGTGGAGTGGGCAACGGTAGGGCACTGCCTCGAGCACCATACTTGGCTTTGCCCCTAGAGCTGTGTGACCGTGGGCACATCCACAACTGCTCCAAGCCCGTCTTCTCGGCTGCAAAGTGGGCATCCTCAGCACATCTTCGCCATTAAACTCTTTATGTGTCAGGCTCACGCACCATTTCATATAAACCTTATAACCACCTTACGAGGTAACTAGACATTATTATCCCCAAGTTGTGGCTGAAAACTGGGTTAATAAACTGGGTTGGAATTCATACATATCACACTGGAATTCCTTGTGAGCAAAGCCTAGGCCTTACTTCATCCTTCTAAGGCTCTGGTGCTCAGAAGAGCCTCCCGAAATGCTAGTTGAAGGAAGGAGAGAAGGAAGGAGGACTGATCGAATGAGACAGTGGCGTGAAAACACTCTGTGTGTGTATCAGCCACAGTAACGGGCTATTAGTGATGGGAAGGAAGGCTTCTGAAGAGCTCTGCGCTGGCTGGGAGGGTGTTTGGTGCAAAGCCTGGGGCAGCGGAACAAAGCAAGCATTCCCTGGCAGGGGAAAGAAGCAAGCAGGCATGGGCTGGGAATGTCAAGCAGGCTAAATACATATATAGCCTTGCACTTATATGCGAGCCTTCGACTGAGATGTGGAAGCGGCATGGAGAGCCAGGGCGTGAGGTCAAGGAGTGCAGAGCAAGAGGCTCGGGCTTCTCTGAATGTGAACCAGAAGGCATGGGACAGCCTGGAGAATTCAGAGCGAGACTGGGGATGAAGCACGATTTGGGGGCTGGTCTTCCTCCTTCTTTACCTGGCCCAGGTTGACTGCAGGCCAGGGGAGCAGTGACTGCGGTAGCCCAGGTAGGAGGAGGTAGTGGGTTAAGAAGAAGGTGCCACAGGAAGGAAAAGGCAGCAGCGGAGCTGGGAAAGGGCTGAATGCCGGAGCTTCTTTGGAGGAAAAGGAAAACAGACTGTGGACGACAGAAAGAATGGCGGCGTGACCAAAGGGGGCCGAGTGGAGAATGGTGTGGACAGATGGAGACCAGCTGTCAGGGACGCCTGTGGTCTGTGGAAAACAATAATACAACTGATTTCAGCTTCTCTCTCCAGGAATCCTTCAGATCAGTCAGAAGACTGTAACTGACCCGATCACCCGAGGTAAGGAGGTGACCCGAGCACACTCGCCCAGTGCTACTAGGTGTCAGGGGCCATGAAGGCCCCTAACACGTGGCACTTAATAGAAACCACAGCACGAATGCCCTGGGAGGTGATATGCTATTTCCACTTGACAGATAGAGGCGATGACTACCCGAAGTCATACAGCTTTATGGAAAGAAACAGAAGTGGGGGGAATTCTATACACTAAACAACAGCAGAATCAGAAGGTCTGAACCATGCTCATGGGCTAACATTTTGACTCATGTTGAACATTTAGGAGACACTTCAAACAAACGAACTCAGGCACTATCTATTCTACCGACTAAATCTGTTTCTTAGCGAAGCCTCTGTTCAGGCCCTTGTCATCTACCCGAACTATGACATCACTATTACTTGGGTACTTGTAATTTGTTTCCGAGTCTGTACATTGTTAGCATATTGCTTAGATGCAAGGATCACGGAGACAGGCTTGGCACCTACTGCACGGAACGATAGCACATGCCAGACGCTGCACCAAGCCCCAGGAACTCACAAGTTTGAAATGGGAAGAAAAGCACAACACACAGATTTCGATGTGAGTGAAGGCATGGGCTGTGTCAGGTCCAGGGAAGCACTTATCTCTGACGGAGGAGGAGGACTGCTTTTCAGAGGAAGTGCCTGTGAGGTGAGTCTTGGGGGATGCGTAGGAGTTCACCAGGGGGTGAAGGGAGACCCAAAGGAGGGCGGGCTAGACAGAAGCCAGCACTGTGACCAAGTTCAAGGGTTCAGGATGGCTGGTGTATGGGATGGACGAGGGTGGAGGCCAGGGGGCGAAATCAGCCGAAGCCTGGCCAGACATGCTGAGGGTTGGACCAGATGCTGCTGAGTGAGGCTAGAAGCCTTGCTGGTCCCACGTAACCCGCAAAGAAATGACCTCATGAGGTTTGCCTTTTATATAAGATACCAAGTACTAAAGGAAAACGCAGGAAGGTACGTTTACAAATTCTGGATGGGATAAGCTTTTCTTAGCATAATCCAAAGCCAGAAATCATAAAAGATAGAATTGATTTAGATATGACTATGTAACAATGAAAAACTGTGATATAACAAAAGATATCACAAGCTACTTTTAATAAAGACAAGCAAAAATAGGCTATGACATGTCTGCAACATATCACCAAGGATTAATATCTGTAATATGCAAGAGCACTTATAAATCTTAAGAGAAAGACAACTAAATATTTCAGTATAAAAAATAGGTGAAGGATGTGAATAGGTGACCCACAAGGTAGGGGTGGGGAGGGCATAAGTAGCTAATAAGCAAGTGAAAAGAGGTTCATCTATATTAATGATCAAAGAAATGCAAATGACAACAATGAGATGATGTTTTTTCAGAGAAAAGGGAACAATGCCCAGAGCGAGCGAGAGAAGCATGCATCTCATACACTGTCAGCAGGAGCTGAAACTGGTACGCCCTTAACCAGAAGGAAACCTGAAAGTCTATATGAAAACTTAAAATGTGCATTCACAGCTAAGATTTCTCCTAAGGAAATAATAATTGGACCATGGCCTAAAAATGTATTATCCTGTGAGTGTTTTGTTGCATTGTTGTTTATAATAGCAAATACACCTTGAGAACGGGCTTAAGGTCTGTCAAGATGAGGACTGTTGAAATAAAAATGGTATAGTCGCATAACAGTAGGCCAGGCAGCCATTGAAAAGGATTATGTAGATCTCTAAGTGCTGACCTGGGAGGCTAACCATGACACAGTAGACAGTGAAGAAAGTAGGTTACAGAATAGGACCCATGGTATGCATATCTACTTGTATATTTATATATTCACATACATCTGTGAAAACTCACTGAAATGTAAACAAGCTTTTTGCATAAAACATTGGGGAAGTTATTAGCTGTAGGTGCCTCCGAAAAGGAATCACAGCAAGCCT
This sequence comes from Mormoops blainvillei, assembly GCA_004026545.1. Taxonomy (NCBI): domain Eukaryota; kingdom Metazoa; phylum Chordata; class Mammalia; order Chiroptera; family Mormoopidae; genus Mormoops; species Mormoops blainvillei. The sequence goes on along the minus strand of PVJD01013753.1, from coordinate 3,164 downwards.
CAATCTCTCCGTATTATTTAATTGTAAAAATATTCTTATAGACCTGGCTGGTGTGGCTCAGTGGATTGAGTGCTGGCCTGTGAACTGAAAGGTCACCAGTTCGATTCCTAGTCAGGGCATATACCTGGGTTACAGGTCAGGTCCCCAGGTAGGGGCATGTGAGAGGCAACCGATCGATGTATCTCTTACACATGGATGTTTCTCTTCCTCTCTTTCTCCCTCCCTTCCCCTTTCTCTAAAAGTAAATAAATAAAATCTTTAAAAATATATTCTTATAATAAGCCAGCTGCGGAATCAACAATAGCCCTGGCCCAGGGGCAGTAGCAGCGGGGTAGACTCAGAAAGTCCGTGGCAGGGCAGGCAGCTCACTAGCAAGTTGGCATCTCCACCGTGAATCCACACACCTACTGGCCTGCTGGGTCTCTCCACTCTGATGTCTCGGTAGCCCTCCAAACTCATCACATCTAAAACTGAGCTAATCACACTCTGTCTCCACCTGGCTCCTCTTCCAATGTCCCCCGCATCAGTGACAGATACCCCACCCCCACCCTGGAAGCAAGCCAACACCAGGGACATCATCTTCAGGGAGGAGAGCAAATGACAGGGCCACCTCCACAGGTAACAGCGATGGCCCCCTTCCTCCATTCTGTTCACCAGGGCGCCAGACAAGGCAGCGTCTTCTCAAATGGCTGCAAAATCAGGGCAGAACACCCCCTTTAATGAGGCCCACCTGGCTTCTGCTTTCCTTGAATGAATAGTTGGAAAGATGGAGCAATTGATTGTTTAGGGTTCAAAGGCTTTTTCTGGGAAAAAAAAAAAAAGGAGATACCTTCATTCACTTAAACAAAAAGAGGTAATGAGCCTTTCCTCGGAACCCTAGCTGGGCTGTGGAGCACCTGCTGAGAAACTGCCAACAAAAGAGATGAAAACAAGTAAAGGGGAGTGATGGGAAGTCTGCCTCCCTGCCCATCTAATTCATGCGCAATGCCAGCATTTCCTCTTCACCTGCTCCTGCTAGCTGGAGCTGGAACTGATGACAGACACCTAATTACTTTTATAAATACAATTTATTCCCTTCTGCTTCCCAGAAGGGCTGGCCAGGTTCCCTTGGTCCCGAGTCCCTGGCAGCCTCCTCCCCATCCCCAGTGCAGGCCAAGTACCAATCCCTGAAGGCAGGTCTAAAGACTAGAGTCCAACATGCTGAGAGTCTGGGCCGGGACACCTGGTGCTGGACAAGCCCGACTATGCTCTTCTGCCGCTGAGACCCGGACCTCAGACTCCACCTCAGAGCCTGGTTCCCTGTGCCCAAGCCCCGTCTGGTAAAGGGCCTACCCTCTATCGCATTCTCAGTAGGTGGGCGCACCCTGCCTTGTTGCCTATCGCCTTCTCTGGGCAGTCCAGGCCTGTCCATCTGGGTCTGAGGCCCCTCTCCCTGACGGCATCCTCTCCTGACATCAACTGCCTCCTCTTGCCGCCTGTGCCCACACTTCTGTCACTGTGCTCTACCTGCCCATTTTCTGCCAAATGCCTGTCTGAGTTCCCTGCCAGCTGTGCTCTCTGATGTCACTAGTTGTTTTGCCCAGGGGAATGAATTCCTCCAGTGTCTGTGACCAGTTGTCCCCTCGGCTCACCCATTCCAGTCCTAGCCCTTCCCAAGCTGCCTGATTCTGTGACAGTTCATTGTGACCCATTGCTTTTCTGAGAATTGGCAGAATGAGGCAGATTACGATATTAAAACACATTTAGGTCAAGATGGACACGTAGGTAAACATCCTTTGTCTCCTTGCGCAAGCACAGAAAGAATTACAACTAGACCTCGAAACAAATAACATCCAGAACAGTCAGAAAATCAAGTTGTCTGGAAGTCTGAAAACCAAGGATTTAAAGGAGCCACATTCATCTAGACAGGAAAGAGGGGTGGAGACGCAGAGATCCCAGAGACATGGAGTGGCATGGAGAGGCGGTGGCAGTGGTCCCACATTCACGTGTGGTAGAAAAAAGGCAGGAGGGATACCTTGGGAGTGAGGGACCCCAGCCCCAAGCCAGACCACACAGCCCAGGGCTCCAGCGCCAGGAAGATAAATCCCCATAACTTCTGGTTATAAAAACCAGTGGGGGTTGGGGGTGGTAGAAGAAACTGCTGGATTTTCAGGAGACTCTGCTTAAATGGCCCACTTGGACTTATAACATACACAGACCCACCCCCTCTGGGATTCAGCACCAGGGCAACAGCTGGAAGGGCACCAGTTGCATATGGGGAGTAAAGGAATTGACTGGAAAAGGGGGAGTGCTAGGCAAACCTCCGGAAGCCAGGCAGCAGCATTATGCGCTCTCCAAGGCCTCCCTCCCACCAGACAGAGCCACAAAGCAGTGAAGCGGGTTGCCCCACCCTGGTGGTTAGCTAGGGCTCCACCCCACACAATTTACAGGTGCCTTTTCTACAACAGGCCATGCTACTAAGACAGGAAGTCAAAGCAGCTCTACCTAATGCACAGAAATAAACACAGGGAGGCTGCCAGATTGAGGAGACAAAGGAATGTGGCCCAAACGAAAGAACAGAACAAAACCCCAGAAAAAGAGCTAAATGAAATGGAGATAACCAATCTATCAGATGCAGAGTTCAAAACACGAGCGATCAGGATGTTCAGAGAACTCACTAAGTATGGCAACAGCATAAAAAAGGCCCAGGAAGATATGAGGGTTACACTAAGTGAAATAAAGAAAAATCTACAGGGAACCAAAAGTGGAGGGGATGAAGCTGGGATTTGGAACATAAGGAAAAAATAAGCATTCAACCAGAACACGAGAAGAAAAAAAAGAATTTTAAAAAATGAGGATAGTATAAGGAGCCTCTAGACATCTCCAAATGTACCAACAGATGCCAGAAGAAGAGGAAGAACAAGAAATTGAAAACTTACTTGAAAAAATAATGAAAGAAAACCTCCCTAATTTGGCGAAGAAAATAGACATACAAGTCTAGGAAGCACAGAGAGTCCCAAACAAGTTGGACCCAGAGAGGATCACACCAAGACACATCATAATTAAAATGCCAAAGGTTAAAGATAAAGAGGGAATCTTAAAAGTATCAAGAGAAAAGCAGAGAGTTGCCTACAAAGGAGTTCCCATAAGACTGTCAGCTGATGTCTCAAAAGAAACTTTGCAGG
>PVJD01013752.1:0-32432 GCA_004026545.1 Mormoops blainvillei | reverse complement strand
TCTGTCTGTAAACCTACTTTTTTGCCCCACCCTGTATGTACTGAATGTTTTGTGTTCTCTCAAAATTCATCTACAGAAGCCCAAACCCACAATGTGATGGTATTAGGAGATGGGACCTTAGGCTTAGATGAGGTCATAAGGTTGGAGGCCTCATGATACGTAATTAGTATGCTTTTAAGAAGAGGAAAAGATGTCAAAGATTCCTCTTTCCGCTATGTGAACACACAGCAAAAAGGCAGCCATTTGCAAACCAGGAATAGAGCCCTAACCGGAACCCAACTATGCTACCATTCTGATCTCAGAATTCCAACCTCCAAAATGGTGAGAAACAAATTTCTGTAGTTTAAGCTACCCAGTCTATGGTATTTTATTATGGCAGCCCAAATTGACTGAGATGAATATATATCTCCCACAAGATCTTATTATGTCATTTCATGCAGTCAATATTCATTTAGATTTACCCATCTATTTACCATTAGTTAGCCTTCAATCCTTTTTGCATCTCTGATGTTCCCTCCGGAGTCACTTTTCTTCTGTCTGAATAACTCATTTTAGTATTTACTTTAGTGTATGTCTTCCAGAAACTCATTCTCTCAGTTTTTGTTCATCTTTGACCTTGAGGAATATTTTCAGTGGATCTAGAATTTTAGGTTGATAGTTATGTCATTTCAGCACATTGAAAATCTCTGCCTCGCAGGTTTCTGTTTGTTTCTTTGTTGAAAAGTCATCTGTCAGGCTAGCCATTACTCCTTTATAATGATCTGTCTTCTTTTCTTTGGCTGCTTTTCAGATTTCTTCATTGTCTTTGGAGTTTTGGAGTTTTGTTATGATGTGACTGCTTTGAATTTCTTCTTATTTTTCCTGATTATGAATCACTGAGCTTTTAGAATCTGTGGGTTGTAATCTTTCACCAGATCTGGAAGATTTTCAGCCAACATCTCTTTATTTTTTATCAGTTATTTAAAAAGACCTATCAATATTTATTTTAAAAACAGAAATAACATTAAAATAGATCATTCTGGAGTATCAACATAAAATAAAAATAAGTACAAGAACCCTCCCTCATCTCCAAGGTTTAAAGAACAGTTATCCAGCTGTAATCTACTTTCCTGAATTTTCTCAGTTCCTTTTCTTCAGATTTTGACAACTGATGTATAATGTCTACTCCCAAATCTGTGTTATTTATATTCTCGACCTTTTCCGTGAAATAATTTTCTTCATGGGAATTGTCACTTTCTTTTTCTTCTTCCATATCTACATCATCAGGAACCTCTTCAGCACTCTGACACTCTTTAGAGAGCAGTAACGAATTTACAAACACGGAGCACAGGAAAGCAGCAGACGTCAGCACATGGGCTGGAGTGTGAAGAAGCTCACTAATGGCAGGTATGTTTTCTGTTAAGGGTAACTATACCAGTTCATTTTCTGAAGTTTCATTTGATTTTTCATCCTGCTGTTGCCTATGCTTTCCCAATATGAAATAAAATGGGGTTGTCGGAAGTCTTTCTTCTGCTAGTAGCTGTTTGCTTGTTGGTGTGAGTTTCTCTTCTGGAGACTGTGCTGATTGTCAATAAACTCTGTGATTTTGTTAGAAAGTAAAACTGTGATCTGTTCAGCCACTGGTAAGCTTCTGAGGTGAATGATTCAGGGGTATCTCGTGGAGCAAACACTCCCCACTGGACTCCCTCTCTACAGATATTCTTTTGAATATACAAAGGCCTTGGCTCACTAGGTTTAAATACAAACAACTCTGAACCCACTGAAGACTTAGAGACTGCAGCAACATTCTCTGAATTAGGGTCAGGTTCCATAACTCTAATATTTAATTTTGCACTCCACTCCAGTGCACAACTGAGCAGATTCCAACAGCAAATAATTCCGTTTTCAGTAGGACCAAGAAGATACTTTCAGCAAGTCTGTCTCCCAAAGCAAAGGTGTCTTATACTCCAAGCTCATTGGCAAAGTGTATATTTAAGTACCCATGTCTATGAATCCCATATTGTAACAATTTCCTCAAAACTAACTACCAGTAAAGAGCCATCTTCAGAGAAACAACAGCTAGTTGCTTGGTATTTTTGATAACTACCCACAAAATCACAGGTCCAGCCAACCACTTTTTTGTATATATCAGAATCATCTGTTAATATCCACACTTTGAAGTGACCATCTTTACTAGCTGTAACCAAGGTGTGGTTTCCAGATTTTTCTGCATTACAGAAACAGAGAGCTGTGATGTGGTCTTCATGTGGCATGATCACCTTTGTATTAAGAACAAACCCTTGTGTATTCTTATCATACATCCACAGTTTCATTTGCAATTCAAGCTCAGTTTCCTTTTCTTGATGTTCCACTGTTGCAAGCCAGTTACCATAGCAGCCAAATGCAGCCCTTGTTAGCTCAGTTTGGACCAGATCATAATCATTGATATATTCTTGCTGCACAATATCTAAATTGTATAATTGCTTATCACTCTGGAGAGAATAAAACTGCAAGTGACCAGACTTACCATTCAAAACTAAAGCTTCAGTTCTTGGATCAGTCACCAAAGCATTCAAGATGCTGCTTTCTTTCACTTGGCCCAAAATTACTGCAGATGCCTCAAGGTTTTGGTGAATGACTATTATATTATTATCAGAGTGACAGGTGCAGAATAAGCCACCTGCCGGAGAAACCGAGATATGTTCAATAGTGGTTCCTAAGTGGGGAAAGAACTCTTTGTTCTTCTTGGTTGCATGGCACCACTCCACAAGCACAGATTCATGGCCTCCACTCAGTAGGCTGGTGCCTGTCACTGAAAAAACCAAATCCATAACTATATCATGGTGCCAATGTAGACACGTGTATGTGTATTTCCTATCATCATCACAATTTCTCCAAAGATGAATTTTGCCATTGTTGTGACCAATTGCTATGCAATCTTCCTTTGGGTAACATGATACACATGTAAAATTGTTCTTAGCATGTTTGCTCTTTCTTGGCGATGACAAAGTAAAACTTGAGGTTTTTTTCTTTTTGAAAAAAATATACAGACAAGTAAAAGTCCTGTACTGCAACAACGTATTCTCCCTCATTTCCAAACGCAATGCACTTGGGTGACTGGTTTATGTAATCCAAAACAAGGGAGAACTCCTCATCTTCTATTTCCTGGCTTGTTGATTTGGGCAGTTTCACTGAAACCACCTGAAATGCATCTGACTTTTCTTTATTTATTATAACAAAGACAGAATCCTCAGCATGGGCACGAGTAAAGAAGGCATGAAGTTTATGTCCAACTATGAAAGTCTTTATCAAAATGACATCTATGTATTCCCACAGTTTAATTGTGCCATCAAAGGAAAAAGAATACAGCTGGAAGATTTCCCGGTCAAATTCAATTCAAATTTTTCTGGCAACAATAAGGCCAATATTAAAATATGCAATTATAAATAGTTTAACACCTGTAGATGGTTGTTGGGGTTGAGCTGGATTCCCATCAACCAGGTTTCTGTGCCCTTGCAGTATGTGTACACATTCTTCTGTAGCTGTGCAATAAACTTTAGCAAAGTCTCCAGAGACATAGAAGATATACTTAGAATCCGCAGAGAATACCGGTCTCCTGAAATTCAACTCGCCGCCGCCACAACGAACCATGCAGAGGCTCTCCTCTTCCACCATCTTCACGCAGACACAGTAACTCCCCCCAATATCTCTTTAAATAGTACCGTTACCCCATTCTCTCTACTCTCCTTCTAGAGCTATAATTATATGTACATTGAATCTTATGCTATCCTCTACTTCCCAAACTGTCTTCCATATTTTCCATCTTTTTGTCTCTCTGCTAAACTCCAGATAAACTCTTCTGATGTTTATTCTAGCCCAGGAATTGGCAAACTTTTCTGCAAAGGGTCAAACAGTAAATATTTTAGGCTTTATAGTCCATATAGTATCTGTCACAATTTCCCAACTCTGCCATTTTAGCACAAAAGTAGCCTTAGACTATAAGTAAAGGAATGGGCATGACTGCTTTACAATAAAACTTTATTTATAGAAAGAGGGAGGGGGCCAGATTTTGCCCACAGACGGTAGTTTGCCAACCCTTGTCCTATCCAATGTCTTTCATTGTGCCCAATTACTGTCCAGCTTGAGCTTTTAATTCCAGTTATTATATTTTCTACTTCCAGAGGTTGTTTTTATTATCTGCTATGCCATTGTAAAAAATATTTTCCTTTTTTTGGAGGTAATTTCAAATTTATCTATGATGCATTTAAAGAAAGAACATAGCTTTAAGTAAAAAGTATGTAAATAATGTGCACCAGATGACCACAACATCTGAAGTCTGTTTCTGCTGTTTTTTTTCTCATGGTGCTTTATTTCCTGTGTGCTTGATCATGTTTGACTGGGCACTGGTTGGTGCCCCTGAACTTTTATTTGTGAGAATTCCCTGATGGTCTATGATGAAGACCTCCAATGAGGATTTGTTTTTATTTTGCCAGGGGCTTAAGGGGGGGCTGTAATTCCCTGCATGGGCCAAGCTGTGGATAAATTTCATTACCCTGTTTTGTATTCTTTTTCTCATCTATTCTTTCTGAGTCAAAACAAACATTGCTGCAGGCTCTTGAGGGTAAAAACAGTTACTTCTCTTTCACTCTTGTTCCAGTTTAATGTGACTAGGGTCTCCTATTGTACTTCCACCTTCAGGTTTCAAACCAGAAGCCTTGTTTTGCAACCTAGTGTAGTGGTTTGCAGAATACTTTTAAGGCAAAAGTAGCAAAAAGCACGCTGCTTACCTCCCTGGCTTCTTGATTTCTCTTATATTTTCATCTGGTTTTTAGAATCTTGTCAACTTTATTATGCTTTTATGAAGGTTTAAAAAAAGATTTTATTTATTTATTTTTAGAGAGAGGGGAAGGGAGGGAGAAAGAAAGGGAGAGAAACATCGATGTGAGAGAGAAGCATCGATCAGTTGCCTCTTGTAGAACCCACAATCCAGGTTTGTGCTCCCACCTAGAATTGAACCAGAGACCTTTTTATTTCTGGAATGATGCCCAACCAACTGAGCCACACTGGCCAGAGATATGCTTTTATAAAATTTTAAATGCAATATTTTATCTAGAATTTGCTGTTGTTTTCATAAGAATTGTTCCAAATAATATGGCCTATAACAGCAGAAACGAGAAATCCTCTTTATTTTCTAAATTTACTCAGGGGAGGTAAAAAATTATGTTCTAAATTTAGAAACAAATGTTTTTAAAAAATAAACTTTAAGAAATTGAGCTATAACATACATACCATCAAGTACACATATCTTAAGAGTACGGTCTGATTAATTTTTACCTATATCTATACCTGTGTTACCACAACCCAGATCAACACACAGGATGTTTTCAGCACCTCAGAAGTCCCTCTAATGTCCCTAGTCAGTATCCCAAGGGTAACTCCCATTCTGACTGCTGAAAGAATAGCTTAGCTTTGCCTAACAAAACTAAAGAGAAAAACCCAGATGTCTCTGATAGCTTCCTAGTTACCTGAATATAATGTTTTCTCATGCCTTGGTTGGTGGCTAATGTCTCCTTCTGCAATTCTAAGTGTATCCTATTTCTTGTCTAGGTTTCCCTTTACCCATTTTCTAAGTTTAAATGAATGCCAGTGCTCCAGTTACTGATTTATTGACTCTTGGCTCTAAACCCACCCTTCTTTATACCAACTTTGTCATACTGCTCAGGCTCTCTGCAAACCACATTTTCTCCTTTGGCAGCTGGATAGAGGTTAGGCTCTGCCCGTAGGGGGCGCCGGAGGACTTTTCTGTTTCGTGTTTGCTTATTTGTTTCTTCCGGTGGCTGTAATCTGCGTGATTGGCTTGGTGAGCAGATTGGCTTGTTGAGCAGCTGGTCCTCTTGGCCTTCTCCATAGCGTGGGTTGCTCGTACAGTTCTGCTGGCAACCTCCAGTTTCCTCTTCACTCCGGGGATGAATGATGTGTTTCTGCTGCAGTCATGTCATCTCTTCAGAGGTCTGAATCTCAGTCCTGAGCGGGTAGGTAGCCTCTTCGAATTTTCTAAGTTCCTCCTTTGATCACTTTTCCCACAGCCCTGGAAGTGAAGTGACAACCTCTTTCTCCAGTAGTTATTTCAGTTACACCTTGAGTTCTCTATATTTCAGTAGTAAACCACCCTTTGCAATTCTATATATTCAATTTTCCCTGTTCAAATCACTGGTGTTGTTCCCATTTCCTGGGCCCTGATTCTGAATTTGATCTTCCCCTTTCCTTGTAAACCTCCCTTAAATCCATGGCTTTTCAATTTTATATCTCCATCTGTACCTTCCTCTAAGATTACAGTCTAGCACAATCATTTTTAAACTGGCTGATTTCTTCCACCACCTCCTTCTCCTGCTGTGATAACTGATTTATAATAAGAAATATATAATTGGACTTTAACCTATTCCTGGCACAGAGCTCCTAAAACCCTTGAAATATCTTGTGATAAGAGCCATAAAAATGTCTTTTGTTATGTTACTGGTAACTTTTGGAGAGCACTGAAGGATGGGAACTCATTGCCAGGGGAACCAACTCTGTACTTAGAGGTTTGGAACTCTCAGTAGCGTCCCTAAACCTCCAGGGAGGGGAGGGGCTGGCATTGAAGCAATTACCAGTGGTCAATAATTTAATCAACCATGCCTATGTAGTGAAGCCTCCATATAAAAATAGAAGGAGTTTTGGAGAGCTTTTGGGTGGCAAACACTTGGAGATTCAGGGAGCATAGTGCTCCTAGAGAGACTATTCCCCACACCTTCCCTATGCATGTCTTCTATCTGACTGTTCCTGCGTTATGCCCTATTATAATAAACCAGTGGTCTAGTAAGTAAAATGTTTCTCTGAGTTCTGTGAGCCACTCTAGCAAATCAATCCAACCTGTTGGGGGAGTCCTGGGAAACTCCAATCCATTGCCATTTGGTCAGAAGTACAGGTAAGATCCAGGACTTGGAAATAGTATCCTGGGCAAACTCTTTTTTTAGTATATTGCTGCCAAAGCGAGCACCTGAGTGAACTCTTAACCTGTGGAATCCATGCTATTTCTGGGTAGATAGTGTCAGAATTGAATTAAATTGTAGAACACCCAGCTGGTGTCAGAGCATTATTTGTTGGTGTGTGTGGTGGGAACATGCCCACCCATTGAAATTAGTGACCAGAACCTCAATTACCTGCATTTCTTATTTCTGTCAAATACACAGTACCATCTTCTTGGTTTGCAAGTCACAAATATGTAATTTTTGAATACTGAAGCCAAAGAAGACAGAAGTATCAATTATGGCATCCTATCTTTTAATTCCATCTCCTCTACAACAATCTGGTAATTGTCCCTTCCTTTCCCTTCCCATTGTGACTGCCTTAAATCAGGCACTCATTACAGGTCTCCTGTATATAGACTCTATGTATACTCCAGATACGTGATTTTATACCTGGAGAAGTGCAGCTCTAATCATACCATCTTTCTCAGAAACCTATAGTGGCTCTGCATTTTCTAGTGAATGATGGCTAAATTCCTTTGCCTGACCTTGAAGGCCCTCCACTAAACGGAATCAGCCTGCTTTTACCAAATCACTGAGCTCTATGCTCTGTCCTCCAGCCAGTTGAATGACTTGCTATTTCCTGTGTGTCTCAAATTTCTGCACCTTGGTGCTTTTGCCTGAAAAAGCCCTTCAGAGCTTCCCCATGAGGTCTTCCCCACAGATGAGTGAAATCATATGGCTCTAAGCTTTTTCTGACTTACTGATTTCACTTAGCATAATATTCTCAAGGTCTATCCATGTTGTTGCAAATGGCAATATTTAATCTTTTCTTATGGTTGGATAGTAGTCCGTAGTACGATGTATCTGTACCATATCTTCTTTATCCAATCCTTTATTGAAGAACACTTTGACTGTCTTCAAGTCTTGGCCACTGAGAATAATGCCACAGTGAACATAGGGGTGCATATATCTTTGCAAATATTTTCAAGTTTTTCAGTAGATACCCAGAAGATGGATTGCTGGGTCATATGATAACTCTATTTTTAGTGTTTTGAGGAACTGCCATAGTGTTTTCCATAGTGGTTGTACCAGTTTACATTCCCACCAGCAGTGAACGAGAGCTCCTTTTTCTCCACAACCTCTGCAACACTTCTTATTATTTGTCTTGTTGATAATAGTAGCCACTCTAACAGATATGAGGTGGCATCTCTTATGGTTTTGATTTGCATTTCCCTAATAGCTAGTGAAGGTGAGCATCTTTTCATATATCTGTTGGCCATTTGTGTGTCTTCTTGGGAGAAGTGTCTGTTCTGGTCCTCTGACTATTTTTAAATTAGATTGTTTGTTTGTTTGGTGTTGAGTTGTATGAGTTCTTGATATATTTTGGATAGTAACCCCTTGTCGGAGCTGTTTGCAAAATACCATCTCTCATTTGGTTGGTTGCCTTTTTGTTTTGTTGGTGGTTTCTTTTGTTGTGCAGAAGCTTTTTAGTTTGATATAATCCCATTCATTTATTTTTGCCTTTAGTTCCCTTGCCTTTGGGGTCAAATTCATAAAATCTTTTCTAAGTCCATGAGTTTAGTACCCATGTTTTCTTCGTTGTAATTTATTGTTTCAGATCTTATATTCAGGTCTTTGATCCATTTTGATTAAATTTTGTATATGGGAACAACCTGTAGTTTAGTTTCATTCTTTTGCATTTGGCTTTCCAATTCTTCTAGCACCATTTATTGAAAAGGCTTTCTTTTCTCCATTGTGTGTTTTTGGTTCCTTTGTCAAAAATTATTTGCCCATATAATTGTAGTTTTATTTTGGGGCTCTCAATTCTGTTCCATTGGTCTCTGTGTCTATTCTTTTGCCAATACCATGCAGGTTTTTTTTCAGTCCTCACCCGAAGATAGGCTTTTTATTGATTTTAGAGAGAGGAAGGGAGAAAGAGGAAGAGAGAGAGAAAGAGAGTGAAAACACTGATGTGAGAGGGAAATATCGATTGGTTGCCTCCTGTATGTGCCCTGACCAGGGATTGAACCCACAACCTAGGTATGTGCCCTGTCCGAGAACCGAATCTGCAAGCTTTTGGTGCATGGGATGATGCTCCAACCAACCGAACCACCTGGCCAAGGCAATGCCTCACTGTTTTGATTATCATAGCTTTATAGTATAATTTGAAGTCAAGCAGTATGATACCTCTGACTATATTCTTTTTTTCTCAGGATTGCTTTGGCTACTCAGGATATTTTGTGGTTCCACACAAATCTGATGATTTTTTGTTCTATTTCTTTAAAAGCTGACATCGAGATTTTGAAGAGGATTTATTAAATCTGTATATCACTTTGGGTAATATGGAAATTTTAACTATGTTGATTCTTCCAATCCATGAACACAGAATATCTTTGCATTTCACTGTGATTTTTTCAACCTTTCTTAATAATGCTCAGTATACAGGTCTTCCACATCCTTTGTTAAGTTTATTCCTAGGTATCTTATTCTTTTTGTTGCCACTGCAAAAGGAATTCTTTTTTCATTTCTTTTTTTTCTGAAATTTCATTGTAAGCATATAGGAATGCAGTGGCTTTTTGTGCATTGATTTTGTATTCCACAAATTTACTGCATTTGTTTATTGTTTCTAATAGACTTTTTGTAGAGTCTTTAGAGTTTTCTATATAAAGAATCAACTGTATGGGAAAATATATTTGCCAATGATACTTTGGACAAGGGTTTGAGCTCCAAAATATATAAAGAACTCACATGACTCCACTCCAGGAAGACAAACAATACAATTAAAAAATGGGCAGAGGACCTGAACAGACACTTCTCCAAGGAGGACATACACACAGGGCCCAGAGGCACATGAAAGGATACTCAACATCACGAGCCATCAGAGAGATGCAAATTAAAACCACAGTGAGATACCAGTTCACACCAGTCAGAATGGCCATCATAAACAAATCTACAAACAACAAGTACTGGTGAGGATGTGGAGAAAAGGGAGCCCTAGTACGCTGTTGCTGGGAGTGCAAACTGGTGCAACCACTGTGGAAAACAGTTTGAAATTTCCTCAAAAAACTAAAAATGGAACTGCCTTTTGACCTAGCAATTCCACTGCTGGGATCATACCCTAAGAATCCTGAAACACCAATTCAAAAGAACCTGCGCACCCCAATGTTCACAGCAGCACAATTTATAATAACCGAGAATTGGAAGCAATCTAAGTGCCCAACAGTAAATGAGTGGATCAAAAAACTATGGTACATTTACACAGTGGAATACTATGCAGCAGAAAGAAAGAAGGAGCTACTACCCTTCATGACACCATGGATGGAACTGGAGAGCATTATACTAAGTGAAATAAACCAGGTAGTGAAAGACAGATACCATATGATCTCACCTATAAGTGGTACCTAATCGACAAAATAAACAAGCAAGCAAAATATAACCAGCAACATGGAAATAAAAAACAAACTGACAGTAACCAGAGGGGAGGAGGGAGAGGGATGATGGGGGAAATGGAGGCAAAGTGTCACCAAGGAACATGCATAAAGGACGCATGGACAAAACCAAATGGGGGAAGGATCGAGGTTGGGAGGTGGGGGGGGGTGGTGCTGGGGAAAGTGGTGGCAGGAAAATGCTGACAAAAACAAACAAAAAACGAAGTGGTCAGAGGGAGGCTGGGAGTCGTGTGGGAAATTAGGAAGGCAAAGAACTGGTGTGTGCAGCCCATGGACATGGACTAAGAGGTGTGGGGATAATGGGATGGGGTGCAGGGTGGGGGGGATATACGGGAGAAAAATGGGACAATGGTAATGGAATACTCAATAAAATATACCAAAAAAATAAACTACTCAATCTTAAAAAAGAGAAAAAATAATGTCATTTGCAAAAAGCGACACTTCACTTCTTCACTTCCAATTTGAATGCCTTTTATTTCTTCCTCTTGCCTGATTGCTCTGGCTAGGACTTCCAGTACTGTGTTGAAGTAAGAGTGGTGAGAGTGGAAATCCTTGCCTTATTTCCTAATCTTAGAGGAAAAGCTTTCTGTTTTTCTCCACTGAGTATGATATTATCATATATGACCTTTATTATGTTGAGGTACTTTCCTTCTATATCCATTTTAATGAGTGCCTTAGCCATAAATGGATGTTATATTTTATCCAATGCTTTTTCTACATCTATTGATAGGATCATATGTTTTTATACTTTGTTTTGTTAATGTGACATATTACATTGATTGATTTGCATATGTTGAGTCATACTTGTGCCCCTGGAATGAACCCCACTGGATTGTGATGTATTATTTCTTAAATGTATTGTTGTGTTCAATTTGCTAGTAATTTGTTTAGGATTTTTGTATTCTGTATTCATCAGACACATTGGTCTGTAGTTTCTATTTTAGTATTATTCTTGCCAGGTTTTGGTGTCAGGGTTATGTTGGCCTCATAAAATGTGTTAGGAAGTATTACCTCTTCAATCTTTTTCAAAGAGTTTGAGAAGGACAGGTATCAAATCTTCTTTGACTGGTAGAGTTCACTAGTGAAGCCATGTGGTCTTAAACTTTTATTCTTTTCAGAGGTTTTTGATGGTTATTTCAATTTCCTCACTATTTATTGATCTATTTAGATTTTCCACTTCTTCATGATTCAGTCAAGGTAGGTTATATATTTCGAGGAACTTATCCATTTCTTCTAGGTTATTCAGTTTGATGACGTATAGCCTTTAATAGTATTCTAGTATGGTCCTTTGTATATCTGTGATGCCTGTGGTAACTTATCTTTCATTTCTGATCTTGTTTATATGTCTTTTCCCTTTTTTCCTTAGTGAGTCTGGCCAGGGGTTTGTCAATTTTATTGCTTTCTTTGATATTATCTATATTTAGACCTAAAAGTCCCTTTTTAATTTTAGTTATTTTTAAGTTTTAAAAAGGATATCAACTTGCATGGAATATTTGTGGACTTACTGTTTTCACTTAATATTATGTTGCTAAGATTTGTTCTTATTTCTATGTGTTGTTGTAGTTCATTTTGATTGGGTATAATAGTCTACTGTATGAATATACTATAGTTGATCAATCCACTCTTCTGTTTATGGGTATTTTGATTGTTTTCAGGTTTTTGCTATTGTTAAAAAATGCTACTGTGACCAGATATGTATGTGTCTCCTAGGATACATGTATAAGGGTTTCTCTGAGATAAATTTAGGAGTAGAACTACTGGATCATAGAGCTTGTGACTGTTCAACTTCATGCTACAAGGTCAAATTATTTTCTAAAATGATTGAATAATATATAGTCCTAAAAGCAACATATAAAAGATTCTCTTGATGTATATCTTTTTGACACTGGGTATTGTCAAACGTTTTTTCCCAATTAATAGGTGCAAAATAGCATCTCATTGTGGTCTTGATTTGAGTTTCCCAGATCATTAATGTTTACATATTCATTGGTCATATGTGCATTGTTTTTTTTTCTGTGAAATCTCTCTTCATGCCTATCTTAGTCTGTTCAGATTGCTGTAACACAATACTGTAGACTGGGTAGCTTTTAAATGACAAAATTTATTTCTCATGGTTCCGGACACTGGGAAGTCTAATCTAGAGGCAATGGCAGAGTTGGTGTGTGTTGAGAACCTACACTCTGGTTCATACACGGCTATCTTCTCACTATTTCATCACGTGGTGAAAAGTGAGCTCTCTGGCTCTTTCATGAGGGTACTAATCTCCTTCATAAAGGCTCCAGACTCATGACTTAATCACCTCCCAAAGGCTCCTAATGCCATCACACTGAGGATTAGGACTTCAACATATGAGGTGGAGGGGAACATGAACATCCAGTCCATAACAATGTCTTTTGCCCATTTTTCTATTTGGTTGCCTGTGCTTTTCTTATTTATTTGCAGGAGTTCTTTATATATTCTGATTATGTAGATTGCAAATATCTTCTCCTAGTTTGCAGTTTGGGAGGAGGACTATACCTGGGCTCACTGATCTATTCTAGTATCATATAATTGTCTTCATTATTATAGCTTCATAATTAGTCCTGAGATATGGGAAACCAAGTCTGTTCTACTTCAGAAGTATTCTATTTTTGATCCCTTCCCTTTAAAATCATATAGCTATCATACTCATCTGGGAGCAATTTTATCCCACCCACCCCATACATTGGAAATGTTTGTAACTATTTTCTGATTGTCACACTTGGGGTGGGGAGTAATTTACTACTGGAATACAGTAGGTAGAGGCCAGGGATGCAGCCAAACATCCTACAATGCACACAGGACAGCTGGCTCCCCAGGACAAAAAATTATTTGGTCCCAAATGTCATCATTGAAAAGGGTGAGAAACCTCGGTATGAAGTTTAGAATCAGCTCATCAGAGTTCTTGAATAAAAATACCTACTGGAATTTTTTTTTCTTTCCGTTTTTTACAATTTGTGAAGTGTTCACAGTGGCAGCATTTATTTTTCATTCATTCATTCATTCATTCATTCATTCATTCAGCAAAGTCTTTTTCTTTCTTTTTTAAATTCTTTTTTCTCCCCTATATTCCCCTCCACCCTGCACCCCCCCTTCACACCAGCATTCCCCGCCTTAGTTCATATCTATGGGTCGTACATACAAGTTCTTTGGCTTCTCCCTTTCCTATACTATTCTTAAGCTCCCATTTATGCTTCTTATTCCCTGTACCTTTTCTGCATTCTCCACCCACCCCCTCCCCACTGATAACCCTCCATGTGATCTCCATTTCTGTGAGATTCTGTTCCTGTTCTAGTTGTTTGCTTAGTTTGTTTTTGTTTTTATTTTTCTAGGTTCAGTTGTTGAAAGTTGTGAGTTTGTTGTCATTTTACTGTTCATATTTTTGATCATCTTCTTTTTCTTAGATAAGTCCCTTTAACATTTCATGTAATAACGGCTTGGTAATGATGAACTCCTTTAACTTTACCTTATGCAGGAAGCACTGTATCTGCCCTTCCATTCTAAATGATAGCTTTGCTGGATAGAGTAATCTTGGATGTAGGTGCTTGCCTTTCATGACTTTGAATACTTCTTGCCAGCTGCTTCTTGCCTGTAAGGTTTCTTTTGAGAAATCAGCTGATAGTCTTATGAGAACTCCTTTGTAGGTAACCGTCTCCTTCTCTCTTGCTGCCTTTAAGGTCCTCTCCTTATCTTTAATCTTGGGTAATGTAATGATGATGTGCCTTGGTGTGTGCACCCTTGGGTCCAAATTCTTTGGGACTCCCTGAGCTTCCTGGACTTCCTGTAAGTCTATTTCCTTTGCCAGATTGGGGATGTTCTCCTTCGTTATTTGTTTAAATAAGTTTTCAATGTTTTGCTCTTTCTCTTCTTCTTCTGGCGCCCCTATGATTTGGATGTTGGAGCATTTAAAGTTGTCCCAGAGGTCCCTCAGCCTCTCCTCATTTTGTTGAACTCTTGTTTCTTCTTTCTGTTCTGTTTGAGTGTTTATTTCTTCCTTCTGCTCCAAATCGTTGATTTGAGTCCTGGCTTCCTTCCCTTCACTGTTGGTCCCTTGTATATTTTTCTTTATTTCACTTTGCACAGCCTTTACTTTTTCCTGTATTTGTGACCATACTCCACCATTTCTGTGAGCATCCTGATTACCAGTATTTTGAATTCTGCATCTGGTAGTATGGCTATCTCTTCATTGCTTAGTTGTATTTTTTCTGGAGTTTTGATCTGTTCTTTCATTTGGGCCATATTCCTTTGTCTCCTTCTGCCTGCTATGTTGTAAGGGACAGAGCCTTAGGTATTCACCAGGGCAGGGCAACCCATGTTGCTGCATTGTGGCACTGTATGTGGTGGAGGGGTCAGAGAGGGAACTATGCTGCTTGCTCATCTCTCAGCTGGTTTTCAGTCACTTCCCCTACTACCCACAAACAAATTGGGCCCTTCTGGTGCTGATTCCCAGGTGGGTGGGTTTGTGTACATTATAGGATCCTGTGGGTCTTTCCAATGAACTCTCCTGTGAGGCTGGGAGTTTCTCCTGCTGCTGCAACCCCCATAGGTTTTTATAGCCAGAGGTGTTGAGACTTTCTTTTCCCATGCTGTAACTCTGAGTTGTGTGGTCTGTCTCACTCCCCAGTTGTTCCTTGTGGTTTATCTGCATGCAAATGTGGGACCACCTGGTCTGCCAGCCACTGCCTTGCATCCTGTCTGGCTGATCATCTCCGCCCCTCCTACCAGTCTGGACAAATGTTCCTTCTTTAACTCTTTGGTTTTTGGGCTTCCATATAGTTCAATTTTCTGGCAGTTCTGGTTGTTTTTTGTTTTTAAATTTGTTGTTGCCCTCCTTTTGGTTGTGTGAGGAGGCAAAGTATATTTACCTAAACCTCCATCTTGGTCAGAATTCAGTTTTACCAGTAACCAATTTTTAAGTACTTAACAGTGGAGACACAGCACAATAGTATTAAAATTGAAAACCAGATGACCTGGTTTCAAATTTCAGCTCCACCATTTATTAGTTATGTGTCAAGATTCTGGGTTTTTTTTTAATCATTTTCTTTTTTTTTCATTTTATTTATTTTATTTTTAGACAGAGGGGAAGGGAGGGAGAGAGAAAGGGAAACATCAACATGTGGTTGCCTCTGATGCACCCCCTACTGGGGACCTGGCCCAAAACCCAGGCATGTGCCCTGACTGGGGAATTGATCTGGCGACCCTTTGGTTTGCAGGCTGATACTCAATTCATTGAGCTACACCAGCCGGGGCAAGATTGGCTCTTTGGAGTACTGTCTTTGGAACTATTCAACCTTAACTTTCACCCTGGGCTTGGAGTTCACAAGCTGTGTGATGGCAGATATTGTGTTACCCACCCTGCCCACCCAGCTTCAGTTTCCTAAATTACAAAGCAGGGCACATCGGGGACACTCATTGTGAAGCCTGCAAAGACCCTGGCGCTGTGCCCACACTATTGTACATTTTTGAAAAATTTGCAAAAGTGAAATATTTTAACCACATGTGGTTGGACCGCTATCTCATTCCATGCCCAGTCCCCCCTCTGCCCCATGTCCCTGCCACACACTGGCTATTACACTCTCCACATGACAGGCTGCGCCTCAGTGGCTTCAGGCATGTTGGGGGACAGCTCGGAGGATGCATTTCATTTGCACTTAGTGGGGTATTTTTATGTGGCTCTTAACTTCATGCAAAGCTAGCCATTCTGGTGGAGGAAGGAGTCCCAGAAATTGCACCCAGTTGTGCCAGGCTCCTGGCAGTGATACCAAGACGCATGGGTGGTGCTTCTGATGCTCTGCGAGTGCGTGCTATGGGGCCCAGCACTGGAGGCTTGTGGTGCATGGAGGGGGTGGGGGGCACCAAGGTTCAAACCATATGAAGCCCAAGGATGCTGTGTGGAGAAGTATCCCAACTGTACAGTTCATGTGTCAAAGAAATTTGACAGAGGTTTCCCCAATGTTGACAACAGTCCTCACCCTTTACATACCATTATCAGTAATGAGCTGAGAATCTGAAGAAATGTCTTTAAATGATCAATAATAAACAATAAAACTGCTGTTTTTGTGAAAAAGTAATCAAAGAGCATGTAGCCAAAGCACATGCAGGGGAATGAACATATGGCAAAAGTACCAACCGTTATTTCATTAAAAACTTCCTTTCCCAAATTTCCCTTTTATGGGAGCTGTTAGTGTATTTGAAATTTGTATTTTGTTGTGTTTTTCTCAGCCTAAAGTAGTAGTCACCTGTATAACTAATTCTGTACTTGTATTATTGTATTTTTTATCCGACAGAGGCGAGAACACTCAGATTTGTGATAGCGTATGTCCTTTGAGAACCTGGGTCTGCACCAGCCACTCGGGTTAAGTGGACACTCATTTCCCTTTGGACACATGTCTGATATGTCTCTGCAACACCATGTATTTATTACCTCTTTCTCATTGACCGACAATGCTAACTGATTACCTGTTGATCACCTACACACACCAGGAGCTGCTCTTGGCCTGCTTGGGTAACCAATCTCTCTGTGTATTTTTGCTGCCAATAACCCAAGTCTTTAATAACTGTATCTTAATAAGATGCTGTGCAATCTTGCAGGATAAGTTCTCCCAGAGTTGTGAAACTCTGATTTTATGAAAATGTCTATTCTTCCTTGTGGATTATTCTGAATCAATTCTAACATCATTTTGTTCCCCCCCCCCCAGTCTCTTTCAAAACCCCCATTGGCATTTTGATTTGAATTGGAGGAAACTGTTAAAATAATTTGTGCGGATTGATCTCTTTGACAACATTGCCTCTCTACTCAGGAACATAGAGCATAGCTCCATAGTTTTATCTATGTCATCTTTCACATCACTCACAATGTCTTGTAATTTCTTCCAAATAGACTCTTTTAAATAAGAATCTATCTGTCCTAGAAAGATTGGGATTACCTCAGAGTTCATTTAGGTAGATCCATTTGGACAGTTACCTGGTTTATTGGAGGATCTTGTGTATTTTGTAATTTTTTTAGAGTAAAATTAGGATCCAAAAATCACTTTTAGGCCTAAAACTATGTTGCTGGTTATTCAAATGTATCAGGACTGCTTTATTTCATAAATTCATGTTTTGATATAATTTCAGTATTAGTTTTAGCAGATTTAACTGTGGGGTTGAGAATTTAAAAACTGTGTTTGAGTAAAATAATGGTGAATGTTCTGGTGTTGGGACTTTTCTCTGGGGACTTCCAGGGCAACTCAGTTTTCTAACATGTGTGAGATAACATTTTGCTTTGGGTCTTTGGTATCATTTAAACAAATGTGTGATTAGTTCATGGAATGTAGTTGTTAATGGGGGAAGGAAAGAAGTCAAACACGGACTACATATTTATGCTGATGGCTACAAGACTGGATTTTTTCATTGACTGTGTTCCTGGGTCATGTGAATTATAGCATGAGGTCCACATGAATGTTCCTCATGGCTGGAATATTTTGGCTGTCAATAGAATGGCTCTGTCTTATCACATTGGATGACATAACTGATAAGGACATTATTAAAACTTTCTAAAGAAAACAATGGTAAATGATTGACCATTGGAATGTTTAACAACTTACCTAAGGTGTCATATGCCTGTTACTTCCATATTTCAATATTATTGGAAGATGGGTGGGAATTTTCTGACCTGTGAATTTCTATCCCTGGAAAAATGATAAGGCAATATAATCCACAAACTACTTAATTACTATCTGAAGTGAAATAGGTAATAAAAAATAGGAGATAGATCCAAAATAGTTTCCAAGTTTGTTTGTATTTGGAAACTACAAAAAGTTACATGTAATGGAAACATATTACTCTCTGAAGGCCACAGTGTCTCCATCTGAAAAAAAAGATATTAAATGAAATTATTATGAGTCACTTCTTAGAGGTATGCTTGACTTTTTTTAAAGTAGTTTTGCCAGATAGCTTAAAATCTATCAACTGATGGCTGATTTTATAGAAAAAGGAAGCATTGTGGATCCAATCTTTTATGTCATAGTTAGGCTTTTGGTTCTGTTTTGGGAGAGATCTACATATCCGCTACCTGGGCAGGAATAATAGACCACATATAAATACTACGGTGGGTAGATTTCACTAGTGAATATGCAAATGGTTGATGTTAATGGGTTACATGAACTGGGGAGGACATAACAATAGATTTTCCATCACAATTATTCCTGCATTTAATAGTTCAATCAATAACCAGAATGATCATGTTCATTAGGTATGCAAATGATAACATACTAGTTGGTAGAATGAGTATTAAAATTCAGTATGCCTAGGGTAAGTTGCACAGTGATAAGAAATACAGAATATTTAATAAAAGGAAATACATTTATGGAATGATAAAATATATAAGCAGAATTCCATATGTATTTATTAGACCTATCTGATTATTAAACATAGCAGATTATTATTAGACATATCTGAGAATTAATGCTCTGGCACAAAATGATAAACATTAAACAAACCTCATTCTTTGTTAAAGAAAGTATAAAGTCCCCTAAAATTATAATACACGATTAAAGTTTAATGTAAATCTTTGTATTCTCTCAGATTTATAATTGACATATAACACTGTATACATTTAAGGTATAAAATGTATTGATTTGATGTCCTTATAATACAGTGAAATGTGATTACCACCATCGTATTCACTAATACCTCCATCACGTCACATAATTACTATTTCTCCAGAGAAGATCTTTATTAGACAGATATGAGACCTATGAAGAAGAGCTACAGCAATTTAAGTTTCATGGCCCAGGAAAAAGATCTAAGACACCACTTAGAAATGGCCTGCACCGTAATAGTGGTAGTGAGTCTGAGGACTATGCCACGCTTGATGGGATTAGACAAAGGGTATTCTAGGGTTATTGAACTGTAATCCTGCAGGGGGCAGTGACTGCGCCTTAGCACTGTACTAAGTGCTTTTCAGATTTCTTAATTATTCTTCACAACAAGTCTCAAAAGGAAGTAGTATTCTTGCAACTTTGCATACTAGGCAGCTGAGGCTGGACAGAAAGATTAAACTGTGTAAGACCAAACATTCATAACGAAGGGGCTGGGATTCAATCTCAGGTGATCGGCTCACGCTCAGAACTGAGACAGCTCAGTGTGGGGACTTTGCACATGTGCAGTGTGTGTATGTGTGATTATAAGTTGTCATTAATAAAATGTGCCCACATCATACCACTGGATATGCAAATGCTTCTTAAATTGCTTCTTTATTTTCACGACCCCTTTACCATTTTCTCTAATGTGCAGGAAGAATTTGGTTACCACAACACAGGTTATATCTATGCTTCTCTGAAAAAAAAAGAGTCAATAAGCTCCATTAGTTTATACTGTTACAAAAATAAGCATTCTCTATATTTCCTAAAAGAGTAAAGATCATTAACCAGAGACTCCACAGGGATAGGGAAAGGAGAGGAGCTGTGTTAGTCTGGAGGTCTGTTACCGCAATGGGGCTGTCACTCATGCTGTGTCACCCAGAAGCTGGACCTGTGGCGAGGTGGGCCAGCCCCACAGGAGGAGAACTCGCATGTGCAGACTGGCAGTGTGCATTCGTGAGCGAGCCACTGGATGGATAATGTAGATGCTGCTTTGGAGTTGAAGAGTGAAGATGAGAAGAAGGCAGACCTGCATTTCCAATGAAGGCAGCCTGGTCCCAGAGCAGTGAGAGACGCAGGGGCCACACTGTGGGCAGCTGGAGCATGTCCATGGCCTGTGTTGCAGATAAGACTCTGTGAGAAGGGGTGATGAGGCACTTGCCATGCTCACTACCTCTGTCTCCATGCTTATTGGCTTTTAGGGACATCATGAGTGACTTCTGACTCTGGGATCAGGGACTCTCTGGAGGGCTTCAGGGACCTGTGAAAATTGTAGTCTTGTTCTCATGCACGTAGATGAACTGAACCCTTGTGTCAGTTCTGCTTGGGCTCTGAGAGCTGGCACTTCCCTTAGCCAGTGCCCGCAGAGCCCTGCCAGAGTGACTACCACGTGACAGGTAACACATACATGATGCTGGGCGGCTTCAATGGACAGATGACCCTTGGAACATGTTCTGTTCCATAGACTTCACTTTCCTGGGATGGAGTGATACCTGGAGGCTTAACCATTTTCACTGGTGAGCAGATGCGCAAAAGCACCTGACAGGCAGGAGGGGCGGCAAGAAGTGGGCATATGTGAACCTGACACCTGCCAAGGGCAGCTTCTCATCAGTGTCCTGGGAAATGAGAACACTTGCATGTGATTTTATCTTACTTCATTTTATTTAAAGGATGTGGGATGGCAGTAACTCGTTGTGTTACTTTTATCGAAAAATGTATTACTAATAGAGAAAATGTGATATTGCCATTTAAAAAATTCAGGGTGTATAATAGAAATATGCTTACTGCTGAGAACAAGGTGGGCCTGTAATTAGTTCTTGATGCCAGAGCCTCAGGCTTCTGGACCATAACTTTGCTTTGGTCCAAATAAAGTGTTAAAATATCAGGCCATTAGAGAGCTCTCAACTACAATGCTCTTGTGGGGGCATTCTTGTTACCAATATTCTGAAACAAGCACTTAGGCTGGGAATGGAATAAAATAAATCACTATATTAACATTTTGTGAGCATACGTAGATTCTAAGTGAATCATTTTATGTGAAGGTGATATAAATGAATTAATTTTAATTTAATCAAGGGAGTCTATTTTAAAATTCTGATACGTCTTTTCACATAGGAATTTATTGACATGAGCACTCATTTATTCATTTCTCCATTCAAGTATTTCCTCATTCCCACTGATTAAATTTGGAGGATGAGGTTTTGAGAATGAACCCCAGATTTTTAGTCTTGAGACACTGAACGGACCTCGTGGCTTTGAGCTAGATAGGGAAACTCAGCTGGATGAACCAGCAGAGGACCGATCTCCACACTCAGAGTCTCAGTGACCAGCTTCCCACCACCTGTGTCCATCAGAAGCTTGGGTGCACCCTTCACCCCTCGTCCTTCTCATCCACCAGATCCAATAGCCTACTAGATCCAATCATACACCAGATAATACAATCACACACCTGACCCAAATCATCTGCTAGATCCAAGCACAGAGATCTGGTAATCTGACCTCCAAAAATAATTCTTTAAAACATAGTAACTTGTTTCTTTGTTTTACACATGAGCGAACACATCCTTCACTCCCAGGTGTTCCTCCTGCCCTATGCAGGCTCTCTTCCCACACCTGCTCAGCCCCCTTGCTTCCTCCCTTAACTATGGCTCTGTGTCTTTCCCTGGGGAGTAACTTCCATGTTCTCTAATTTGATATGAACAGATCGTACAATATGTTTTCTATTTTCTCCATCTTTTTAAAAATTTATTTTAACAATATTTTATTTATTTTATTTTTAGAGAGAGGGGAAGGGAGGGAGAAAGAGAGGGAGAGAAACATTAATGTGTGCTTGCCTCTCTCGCGCCCCCCACAGGGGACCTGGCCTGCAACCTAGGCATGTGCTCTGACTTTTCTCTTCAAACCGATGACCCTTTGGTTCACAGGCTGACTCTCAATCCACTGAGCTACACCAACTGGGGTAAGAGTCTTGTGTCTTTTAAACAAGCTCTGAGATGCTACTGAAGCTGCTGGTCCACCCTTTGAGTACTAAGGATTTAGAACAATTCTATTCAATCGGAGTTTCTTTGAGATGGAAATATTCTGCACTATCTAATATGATAGTCACTAGCCACACTTGAAATGAGGTTAGTATGACTGAGGTGCTGAATTTTTTATTTAATTTCATTTTAATTGATTTAAATTTAAATTTGGATAGCTACATGTGGCTATTGGCTACCATATCAGAATCCAGATTTAGAACACACATCCTTCAGCATAATTTGCTGAAAGAACTCTAGAATTATTTCAGATTAGTAGATTATGCTGGTTTCTCAAATCTTTGATTTAGAAATCAGCCTTCTCATATAATAAAAACTAAGGGTCTATATTTTTCTTGGAAGCCTCAGTGGAGTCGTGTTGCCTTTACAGTATGTTTTCTAGGAAATTTTTATTTATCTCAACCTCTGCAATTTAGCTACTAAAGTTTGTGTTTCATTTATGAAGTTTCCCAAAGTTATCAACATTTAAGAAAGGGAATTAGGTTAACTCATTTATTAAAATATTTGTTGTTGAAAAACTCCCCCTAAAATAATCTCGAATGTTCAATTCAGAAATGGTAAAACATATTTGGGACTGTTGGCACCTCTGTTTCCCAAGGATTTAAAATACTTAAAGCTGTTCACAACAAAAAACTTTACAGTCATTTCCTTAAAGAGACCGTCAAAAAGCTGGCCCATCCTGTATTGCCAAAACATTTTATGAAAATTTAAAGCTTGCCTGTTATTTGTGGAAACTGCTGGCAAATAGGTAGATGACAAGGACCTGATTGTTCATGACATTAAACCTTTAACATGTGTTATGCTTTGGAAGTTTGCAGACTTAGGCTTGGTATATTTTTTCACCTTTCCTAGCCAATGCTATATAATAAAAAAGATTTGCACACCATGGGTTTACACAAAGCGTTCCACAAAACCACAGCTTTCCATCTTCCTTTCTCAGGTACCTGGGTTGAGGTCCCCAGCATTAGAAGGGAGAAGAGAGGCCATTGCGAATACTATGCTATTCGAGGCCTGCTGGACTCCAGGCTTTAGACCATGTGGTTGACTGACTCCCTCCCTCTAAATGCCTAAAGACAAGGTTTGGAATGACAACTTGCTGGGAATGTGTGAAGGAAAGTTTCACAGAAATTTCCAAAAGCCACGAGGAAAAGGAAGTCTTTAAGAAAAGGAGGAAAATATCCTCTGGGGGAATTACATGTTAGCCTGTCTAATTTCACTGTCCTATATTCAAAGTTCACAGGATTTTGCATGAAGGGTCATTTTTATTCATTTATGTAAGAGTCCATTTGATCGATAAGTAAATATACCTATTGGTGCTTATAATCAGTGTATTAATTTCACCACTATCCTTTACCAGTAAGGTCACTTATTTTTCTGCAAACTGTCTACATCTAGCAGAGGACCTGGCATGTGGTAGGCTCAGTAAATACTTCCTACCTGAATAAGGAATAAATGTGCAGAGGGTGTCATGCAGGTGCCTTTCAGTGCTAGATGCTACCTTTAGACAGGTTGCCTGGAACGGCTCTAGAGGAGCTTATGGCTGGCTGATGGGGTTGTTTTCTATTAATTTTAAAGCCTGGTACACTTTAAATCAGTCCCAGTCCCAGTCCCAGTCCCAGGAAAGAGCAGAGTCAAATATCACCAGGTCCCCTGACTCCCCGTGCTTTCTCTATTACTCTCATGATAGCCCCTATCCAGAACCCATGCATGTTGAAAATAAAAGCACTGCTATAAAACCCATACAGAATGTTTGAATTGTGGTAATAGTGTTTTGAACTCAAGTGGTTGCGTGCCTAAGTGCCCAGATCATTGCTTATCTTTGCATTCACTTGCTCATTAATTCAACATTGCTGTTCTCCATTTTTCAATCCTTCCTAAATCTTGATGAATGTATGGATTCTAAAGCATTCTTAACTTACCCTGTTATTTCAAATAATTTAAAACATTTTGAAAGGGTATGACTTTGTTTTGGAGTTTCTCTAATGTATGTTTTGTTTTATTTTTTAGTGGGTTTAGATCAGCGTTTCTCAATCTGTTTCTTTTCCATTTTTTACTGAGGCATAATTGCTATATGGCATTATATTAGTTTCAGGTGTACAACATAAAGATATGATATCTGTATATATTGCAAAATGATCGCTACAATAAATCTAGTTAGCATCCATCATCGCATATAGCTACAAATTTTTTCTTATGATGAGAACTATTAAGATCTACTCTCTTAGCAACTTTCAAATATGCAACAGAATATTATTAACTATAGTCACCATGTTGTACATTATACCCCCAGGACTGATTTATTTTATAATTGGAAATTTGTACCTTTTGACCACCTCTGTTCATCTTTGCCCACCCCCGACCCTGGGCCTCTGGCGACCACTAATCTGTTCCCTACATGTATCAGTTCAGTTTTTTTAATGTGTTTTTAAATGAAGCAGTGTTGATTCTATCCATATTTACATCTTTTCAAGTCCTCACTTAAAAACATGTTTGCTCCTCTAGCTGCCTTTTTGGGGCATGGACTTACTATATTTTGGAGAATTTTCTTACTTTATGTTGCCCAAATCCTTTTACATTAATGTCACTCTTAAAATATCAGCATTGGGCAACCTTGATGAATTAACAGTGGAGATTCCTAAACTTTAACAAGCATCACCACCCCCTAGAGGACTTGTTATAACTCACATTGCTGGGCCCCAACTCAGCATTCCTGATTCAGTGGGTCTGGGCTGAGACCCGAGACTGCATTTCTGACAAGTTCCTTGGTAATGCAGATGCTGCTGGTCTGGGGACCACACTTTGAGAACTGCTGACCTAATGACACTAATAGATAGCCTGTTTGTACCACTGGGAGTAGGCTGAGGGCAGGGAACAGGAGGGTCCGCCCAGGGAGATAGAGCTTGGCTATGGGAATGGGACCTAGGAGCCGCTTGTGCACCAATCCATGCTTTTCAGGGAACGAAAGGTGGAGGTTCAAATACTGAGGGCATGCAGCCAGTCAAAAGAATGCCTTCTCTAACCACCCAGGACAATGGCGAGGACATTGAGTTTGGCAGTGCAGCTAGCATGTATAAGGTCGTGTTGCCTGGGTAACTTGAGCATGTGCCTTGCAGACACCTGCCCCCAGCATGGAACCCAGCCCCTCTTACTGACCCTGCCCTCGGTGCTACCTGAGAGCCTGTGTGGGGTCCCCAGGGTCCCTTTACCTAGGCCTCTGGTTTGGTTGCTTGCCATCTATGGGCTGGGAGTACAGGCAACTCCCTGCATGTGGGGACTAGGGTATGGGTGGCATGGGATGATGGAGCACAGCGGAAGTCTCCTCCATTGGTCATAATGGTGGCAGGGGGAGGTGCTGGACCAAAAAGACCTGTGTGTCTAGCCTGGGAAAGAAGGGATTGGTTAGACCCACCCGAAGTGCACTAAAGTTTGGGAAATTAATTATTCATTTTGGGAAAGCACTTGGTCTTTCCCACACCCAAAGTTAATATAGTCCCAGGGGAACAAAGAAACTCCCTCTCTCTCTTGCTCATCACTTCCCTCTTGGGACCTGCACTCAAATGGCGCACTGGCCTGTGCTCTCCGGGGGCCATGTGGCCTTAGTAGCTGTGTGGCCCAAGACCTCCAGAAGGGAGACTCTCTCTGACCTGGTGTGTTCACATGCTCTCCGGCCTAGGATCATGGGACCTTGTGGCCCCAGCAGCTGCATGGCCATGACCACGAGGTTCCACATGGGGTGGCCAGGAGGGAGCCTGAAGCTGCACAGCAGCTGAAAACAAGCTAAGCTACCTGGATGACTGCTTAGCAACTGCCTGCGGACTCCAAAGGACAGTACTTTAAGATGGATCAGGAACTCTGAGGACTGCCTTTTGTTTTGGTCTTGCTGCGGACAGCTGGGCTTTGTCTGGGTTTCATGGAGGAGGTGAGCTAAGAGACGGGGAGTCCCGCATTCTCCTAGATCATGCAGCATCTGAATAAAGCCTCTTTCCTTTTGCATCTGCACCTGCCTTGTGAATTTGGCTTTTGTGGCGTGAGGCAGATGAACTCCCCTTTTTTATTTGGTAACACTAACGTATCTAGGCATTACCCATCAACAACTGCAGACATCATAAAACAAGAGACAATCAGGCATTATGTACCTTCTGATGGACAAATACACTACTTACTACCCAGAAAGCAGTCTTGCAGAAAAAGAAGAGCTTAAATCTAACCAAGCTGTAAATAACCAATTTGTAGGAAATAATAGGAGATGGAATAGCATAGCAGACCATAGGGATGCAATTAGCAAAATCCAGACCATGGGAAACCAGGATTTTTCAATTAAAAAACTGCAAGGGGAAAAAAAGAGAGATGAAGGAGGGACCTATAGATTAAGAAACTTTCAAAGCCATGTCATCTAATTGCAATGTGTGGACCTTACTTGCAGCCATTTTTTCCCTAAAAATGTAATTAAAAAGTATGATATTTTATGGGGCAATCAGAAATTTGAATATTGAAGGGCTATTTGATGATATTAAGAAGTTATATCTAATTATTCGGGTGGTATTATGGTTATGTTTCTATAAGTAGATAAGACAGTGCTTTTCCCAAAAGGTGCCACATCCTAATCCCTGGAACCTGTGAATATGTGGGGGAAAGAAAAAACAAACCACACAGCAAAACTTTGCAAGTGTGATTAAGTTAAGAATCTTGTGTAGGGCAATTATTTTGGATTATCTGGGTGTGCCCAATGTAACCACAGGGTTCCCATGAAGGAAAGGTGGGGAGGTGGTGGGAGGGCAGGAGAGTCAGAGCCAGAGGAAGTGACCATGGAAGCAGAGGTCAGGGAGGGAGAGAGATAGAGATAGAGATAGAGATAGAGATAGAGATAGAGATAGAGATAGAGATAGATAGAGATAGAGAGAGATAGAGATGATGATAGATAGATATTTGAAGATGCTATACTGCTGACTTCGAAAATGGAGGAAGCAACCACAAACCAAAGAATGCAGGTGGTGTCTAGAAGCTAGAAAAGAAAGGAAACTGGTTCTCCTGTAGAACCTCCAAAAAGAATGCAGCCCTGCTGCCCTGGTCAGGTGGTTCATTTGGTTGGGGTGTCATTCTGTACACCAAATGGTTGTGTGTAGTTTTGATCCCAGGTCAGGGTACGTACCTAGGTTATGGGTTCAATCCCTGGTTGGGGCATGTAAGGGAGGCAAGTGATTAATGTTTCTTACATCGATGTTTCTCTCTCTCTCCCTTCCTCTCTAAGAAAATCAATAAACATATCCTTGGGTGAGGATTAAAAAAAGAAAAGAATACAGCTCTGCCTACCCATTTTTGACTTCTGACCTCTGGAACTACAAGATAATAAACCTCTACTGTTTTAAGCCACTAAGTTTGTGGTAATTTCTTATAGCAGCACTAGAACACTAGTACAGTTATGTTATAAAAAAATAACCTTTTAGAGATACATAATGACGTATTTATAAAATAAATGATATGATGTCTAGAATTTGTTTCAAAATAGTAGGGGACATGGGAGATTGGAGAGGAATATGAATGAATGAGGCAGGATTGGCCATAATTGTTGGCTCTGAGTGATGGGTGCATACGGTCCTTCATACTATCCTTTCAGGATTTAAAACATTAAACACATACATACACAAGAAAAAAATAGTTAAGTCTAAGTGTTATTACCTAAGAGACTTCCAAAGACCTAGACTGGTGAAAGTTGGACTCACCTAGGGTTGGTGGTAACACAGTCAGAGTACAAGTATCATCAGCACCAGAAGTGAGAGGGGCCATTCATCAAGCTGTCACTGGGATGAGAGAAGACATAAGGCCAGCCCAGGAAAAACAGGGACTGAGAGGGAACACAAATGGTGTGAGGTCCCAGGGAAGTGGAAGAGGCAGACCAGCAAAAGCATCGATGTGCACAAGGGAATTGAACTAGTCAAGGAGCAAGGACATTCTGTGCCTTGCAGGGCAGAAAAATGCTATGTGTTATCTCTTAGGCTTCCAGTCACATTGGCCTGCAGGGGTAGGCAGATAACCACTTCTATCCAACATTTTCCCAGTTTTCTTGATCCCACTCTTGCCTAGTTACTATATATTTCCTTTTGTCAGATACTGTTGCCTGCTATTTCCATTATTGTCTATGTTAGTTTGCCTTTCTACTTTTTCAATCAATTTCTGTTGGTTGTTTGCTTTATTTTTGTTTGTTTTTGCCAAGGCAGAGGCAAGCAAAAAACAATACCCAACTACCCAGATTTATGGAATACATGGAATGCAAAGGGCCTCTAAATGTTCATCTTCCCAACCATCATGTTGGTTCACAAATCTGTATTTAGACAGAGGACCTAAAATGGAAGAAGGATCTATAGTTTACTTATATAGTACCCTAGAGAGGTAATAAAGCAAAGTTTTCATTATCAAGATAACTAAGGTTTAATATAATTGGAGGCCAAACTACTGCCATAATTAATGAGAATTCATTATAAGAAGGAGGAGAAAATAATTGGAAGACAACTTACAATAACTTTCATTAAAAAAAGCATCTTGTGAGAAAGGGAGAGGGCAAAATTGTCTGTAACATTTGCTAAGAATGAGGGTGATGCTTCAAAACAGGGATGAATCTTGGGGACACAGTGTTAAGTGAAAGAAACCAGACACAAAAGAGGACATACTGCATAAATCCATCAATAAGATACCCAAGAACAGACAAAACTAATCTATTGTGACAGAAGTCAGAATAATGGTGTTTTTGACTGGCAGGAGTCATAAGATTTTCTGGGGTGCTGGAAATGTCTATACTTTGATGTCAGTGTGACTACATAGATGCATACCTATGTAAAAATTTGTGATTATTTTGTAAAAATTAGGTTATGACTTGTGCACTTTAATGCATGTAGTTTAAGGTTCAGTTGGAAAAAAACACATGGATGAGACCACATTTGTTGAAATGGTCCTGTGAAGTTGTGAGTCCAGTTGGCCCACTGTCTGTTCTGGTCCTCACCCCCTCCCTGTGGCCATTAAACCCTAACTGCTCTAACTGTTCCCAGCCTCTGCCCATTCCAGCCCATGCTCTCCAGGGCTGCTATAGCTCCTCGGGCTCTGCTTACCCCTCCTGTTGGAAACCTGACCTCTGCCAAAGTAGCCTGAGGTGGGATGAGTGCTGGCAAGAGGCCACTGGTTGAGCTGGGTGGCGATGAGGGATCTTTAAGGTTGTCATAGGTTTTTGGCTGAGTCAGAAGAACTATAAGGAGCAGAGTGAATCTGAGGCTTGAAAAGTAGTCATGAAAACTTGGATTTTATCAGCATTAGCTCTTTCTTTTTCAGTTCAAATAGTCTCCTTATTTCCAAGTTTTCCAGGCAGAATTAATTGAACATCATAATAGGAGATATTCATTTATCCATTCATCCATTCACTCATTCTACAAATATTTACCAAATTCCTACCGTGTGCAAGGCACTTCCATATAATGTAAAGAAACAGTGATGTTCTGACCTATGCTATTATCATTAAGAAGCAGTCTCAAGCTTATTTTGGCAAATGGGGAAAAGGAAAAGCAGGGTGTAAGTAAATAAAATAACCATTGAATGTTTATATACAAAACCTATGATGAAAGCATATGATTATGAGATGGTGGAAGGCACAGTTAGGAAAGGTTAAAGAATATGTTCAGAAGCTGATTCTTCCACTTATTTGCTATGCAATATTCAAATTCCTCATCTGTAAAATGAGAATAAGGGTATCTACCTCATAAGAGCTTTGTGAAAGAACATTATGAATATTGAAAATTATGTATCTAAAGAGGCTAGCATTATTCTCAGCACACTGTATATATTCAATAGATAGTAGCTATTATCAATAACTCATTTAATATAACAGTCACACTTCTATAAATGCTTTGGTGAACATAGTCATTAAGAAGATGTTCTAATATAGCTAATGTGAATTAAATTTTTAGAGTAAGGGCTTCAGTAATTTCATGTTAAAAGCAGAAATATGGGAACTAGATGAGGCATCTATGAGACAGGCAATTTAACAAAGTAGTAGTTCTACAACTTAATAAAGGGTGCATACATATGAAAGAGGCATCAGTGAAACCTGAATCTTTCATATATAGAATGTAGAGATGTACAATTTCAAGTATTTCCATTGCATTGGGATTAGAAGAACAATGACCAGTAATTAAGAATTTAAACATGCCCCCCTCCACCACTTTGCTGTTGCCCATTCTAAGGGTTTGCTTAAATTAAACCTGTTTAACCTGTTTAATTTATCTCTGTTAAAGATAGCTTTCTGGCTTTTGTAAACATTTTTGAACCTTCATCTTATACCATTTCAACATACCCTCGAATGCCATGTTACGCAATTGATATAACCAAATGTCTCTTTAATATTTGCGTATCAATAGCCTAGTTTTTCTGTTTTCATCTTAAAGTTTTCTTGAATTCTGAATTAAGATTTATTCATTTTTAAAGAATTCGAGATCAGAGCGATTTGATTTTATGCCATTCGCCAATGTGTAGATGCAATGAAATACACTGTATTTTGCTTCTTGCTTAATGTTGCAAAAGTTGTGTATAAAAGTAATTTTTATTATGCATTGTATTAAATGGATACATTCCACGGGTTTTAAAAAAAGTTTTAGGCTGATTTCCGAATTATGACTTAGAAAATACATCATGCCCTATATATTATGTTAAGGAGATCACAGATGTAAAACCTATATCCACCCTTTGAAGAAGAAAAGGTCTGCCAATGGTTTACTTTTGGCTAACACAGCACATTGTGTATTATTATTTTAAACAAAAAGTTTTACATCTGCTTATACCCAACCTCACAGCGAGGGATGGAATAACTTTCTCTGGTTTTCTACACTTTGCCACATTTTGCGTGGAGAGATTAGTGGGCTGTATTATGGCTATTTTTACATTTTTATGCCCACTCCATCGTCTTAGGTATGACCTCCACCTGAATCATAGCTCCGACCAGGCCAAAGTAGGGTACAGGAAACCCCAAAACACTCTCTAGAGGACACTCCGAGACCCTTCTGCCAGTGAGCACATTATTTTCCCTAGGGTTAATGACTACATTAACTCAAGCCTGGGTTTAGAAGAACAACTAAATTCAGATTGTGGAACTGGAGAGGAATGTGTGGCAAAAACCCTTTGGTGGGGGTGGGCGCTGTTTTAAGGAATAGGCTGCAACCCGCGAAGGAGTGGTTTTACTTAGGCTGCTCTAACGAGATGCTTTTTCCTCACGGACATTGCTTGAATTCCTAGGGAAGCGCCTGCCTTTGGAGTGTGTGGCCAGGGTGGGTGATGGCCCAGAGTCGAAGGCGATGGTCAAGGGGAGCGAGTTCCTGGGATGGAACTTGACGCGCACCCTGGGGTCCCAGTTAGGCATCTTCTCCCCCTCCCCCGCCACTGTCTTGGGTGCAGGGGCTACGACTGACTTTTTTTTGGCGGGAGGGCAGATTGTGGGAGGAGGATAAGGGAAAAGTGCCAAGAGCTTTCCCGGGCTCGCAGTGTCTGTGTGCGCGGTCTCACATCTGGGCCCCCTACTCGGGCCCCGCGTGCGGCCGTGGTCAAAGGGCGTGCACGCGGCAACCGCAGAGCACGCGGGCCAGCGGGGGCGGGGCGCCAGTGGCGGTTGCGGGGCATGCGCGGCTCCGCGCGCGGCTTCTCAAACATGGCGGCAGCGGTGTGAAGACTGGTGCCTGCTCGCGGGAATCGGTGACCAGTGCGATCGAATTTTGCTCCTTTTGCCGACGAGACCCTAAGTATGTGGCGACTCAGGGCCCCTTGAGGACCAGAGAAGCGGAGCCTTGGCGTCTGGGATCTGGCTGTTTTCCATGGGCGGGTGGGTGGCTGGGAGCCCGTCGCGGCTCGTCCCGCGCGAGTAACGCCCCCTCAACCGCCCCGCGGGATCAGGCCTTAGCTGGGCCCTGCACCTCTGTCACCCACCTCTGGCGATCCCACTCCTCGAGGCCAGGTATCCCCTGCCCCACGTAGTGCCCTCAGTCTTTCTCATGCTGCCTCTAACAGTCCCCCAGGGTCCCGTTGCACAGCACCCTCCCGAGCATCCTACCGCGGTGAATGGGGCTGGGTCGGGGCCCCGGGGTGGCGCGGGTGGGCGGTAGGGCTGACTTTGCTTGGACTGAGCTGAAACTCGCTTGGTTGCCCTCTGGGGACTTGGGAAGTAACTTTTGGAGTTCGGGAGTGAAATGTCAACTCGGAAGGATGCGCCAGTGGCGGAGCGCGGGCTTGCGCACTGGTGCCAGGTGCCCCTCGAAGTCGCGCCTGGGGCTCGTGGTGGTTGGGGGTGGGGAG
>PVJD01013751.1:0-32467 GCA_004026545.1 Mormoops blainvillei | reverse complement strand
TAGAACTGCCCTTTTTCATTCTGTGTCTTTCAAGGAAAAGAGAAGCCAGTGTTGAAGTGTGTGAGTGTATTGGCCTAGACTTCAAATCATTCACAGTTGTGAGGCAAATGATAAGAACACTGGGCAGGAGGAAAACTTGTGTTTCTTCTTGTTCTTCAAGAGTGCACACTATGGAATTCTTATGCCTAGGGTGCCCTCTTTGCTCATTCTCCTTTGCTGGTTCTTTCTCTGCTCCCCCAACCTCTAAATTTTGCAATGCATTGGGGCTCAATGCTATCTTATCTTTTCTCCTCTCTTCACTTCCTCCCTCAGTGTTTCTTGGTTTGAAACACCTTTAAGGTAACAGTTCCCAAATTCATGTTTTCATTCCAGATCTTTTTTCTCAATGCCAACTGTCAAACTGATATATCCACTTGGATGTCTAACTGGCATTTCAAGTTAACACTTCCCAGTGGAACACCTGATTTCCCCCTTCACATCTGGTCTTTGCTCATCTCAGTAGGTATTTTCATTCTTTTTGTAATTCAGGCCAAAAATCTTGGGATAATCTTGACTTCATTCTCTTTCACTGTGCATATGGTTCCTCAGAAAATTCGATTGGTTGTATTCAAAATATGCAGAATTGTGCCTATATTTCTACTAACTTGGTCTAAGCCCAACATACTCTCTAGGCTGCAAGTAGTTTCCATGGCAACAACCTCTAAGTAGTCTCCCTGCTTTTGCCCATTTAACTCTCTAGTCCGAATACACAGAAACCAGGTGGATGTTACTAAAACTTACTGAGAGTCAAAGTCGAGGGCTCTAACCTCCTCACCAAGGCTCTCCGTTATACCACCATTACCTCTCTTTCCTCCTAACCTCTCTGATGGCATCTTTGACTGTTGTGTTCACTGCTGCATCCTTGGTCCCTATAACAGAGCCTGCTGCAGAACAGGTGCTCGGAAGCATTGGCGGAATGCATGAATTCCTCATTCAAAACAGAAAGTGACAAACTAAAATTGGAATGCTTCCACTCTGGGGCTCTTTGAAGATAAAGTCATAAAATTATTTAGAAACAGGAACCATTCCTAAAGATTATCTGATCCATGTCTTCATTTTACAAGTTAGAAACTGAGTCTTTGAAAGCTTAAGTGGCTGACCCGAGGTCCCGTGATCCGGCAATAGGGAAATCAACTCCTGTTCCGCATTAACTCCTTTCTCTAGAGACTTTGGTCTTTACCTGGACTTCATTTTCAAGCAATTATTTTTCAAAATTTCCCACGTGATTCTAGCAGTTAGCATGGTGACTAAGAACATACATTCTAGAGCCTGTCTCTCTGAATTCATGTTACCCGAGGGAGACCAAAGGGTTGCCACCTCCCAATTATTCCTTTTGGGGTATTGATTTTAAGCTGGTAATTAAGAAAATAAAAAGACTCAACAAATTTTTGACCTTCCCCCTTTATGGCCTAAAAGGAATTTAGAGAGAGGACACGCTCCAGGAAGAGAGATATGTCTCATCACAGATAATCATACTTTTAGATGAACCAGCATGTGATAGGGAGGAACCTAACAAGGTCTGTTTGATCAAAGTCCTCTCTGTGTCCCGTTGTGAAAGATGGCCCGGCGAGCATTTATTTACCAAATATTTGCTTTTCTTCATGCATGTAAATTTCCTTCCTGCCCTTTGAAGTCCCAGACCCGAGCATTTACCTCCTCCTTAGCTCCAGAGCTGCCCAGTTGTCCAGTGTGTCGCTGCGTCTCACATTCTTACGGCACTCATGCATGTCCATACACATGACATTTGGTTATTTTCTCATGTTAATCTGTCCCATGTAAATCTGATTATCAGCCCAGACAGAAGAACTTAGAAAGGTGGGAGGAAAATTAATGTTTTTACCCCTACACTGTCTACTCTGCTTACTATGTGACCTTCCACTAAAAATCTTCTACAAAGTAAAGAAAGAATTAACAGACTAAAAGGGAGACTTATAGCTGCTATGGAAAATAGTATGTAGTTTCTTCAGAAAGTTAAAAATATGTCAAACATATGATCCAGCAATCCCAGTTCTGGATATTAATCCAAAAGAATTAAAATCAGTATCTCAAAGTGATACCTGCACTCCCATAGTTAAAGCAGCATTATTGACACAGGCCAAGATGCAAAAACAACTTAAATATCCATCAACAGATGCACGGATAAAGAAAGCATGCTATATAAATAAAACAGGATATTACTCAATATTTTAAAAAGAAGGAAATCCTTCGATATAAAACAATATGAGTAAAGCTGGTGAACATTATGCTAAGTGAAATAATCCAGTCACAGAAGGACAAATATTACATAACTCTGTTTATTTATGGTATCTAAATTACCAAATGCCTGGAAGCAGAGAGTAGAATGCCAGGTGGCTGAGGGAGGGGAGAATGTGGAATTTTTGTTCAATGGGTATAAATTTTCAGTTACACAAGATAAATAATATAGTTAATAATATTGCGCATTTAAAAATTTGTTAAAGGGTAGATCTCACGTTACATGTTTTTACTACAATAAAAAATTTAGAAAACACATTTAGGATATGATGAGGCAGATCGCTGAACACTGTCCAAATTCAAATTATGGAATAATCTCCCAGAGGAAATGCGAGAGTGCCATCCTTTAAACCATTTGAAACCTGACTGAAGAGAAGCACAGAAACACATAAAGTTGACCTTGTTCTTCTCCCTACATAGGTGACAAGACCCACACAAGCATGACCTAAGACATGGGTGGATTCCACAGCCTGCGGATACTCTCTAGGCCGCCCACTAGGATGAGGGAAGAAAGAGGAAGATTGGGCTGGAATTGATGACTCACATCAGAACAACTTGCTCAGCATATTCCTGGCTCAGTTACAACTTCCTCAGGGTGTTAGGAAAGGAGCACTTACCACCAATTCACCACACTCCCAGCCTGGCATAGTGTCTAGGGAATACAGAGGCTCCTTTCCACTCGACCCTATATTTGGACTTGGCCTGTGTTTTGTTTTGTTTTGTTTTGTTTTGTTTTAAATCAGAAACAACCCATCTAGAAGACAGACCACACAATCTATGAAGGACAGACAGACTCTTAGATCAGGGGTCAGCCAACTATGGCCCAATGGCCAAATCTGACCCACAGCTTGTTTCTCTAAATAAAGTTTTATTGAAACAGATCCAAGGACACTTGTTTGCACAGTGTCTATGGCTGCTTTCACAGTGAAACAGCAGAGTTGATTAGTTGCAACAAAGACTCATGGTCCACAAAGCCTAAGATAATTATTATTTGGCTTTTCACAAGCTGACCCTTGCTTTAGCCTAATAATTTTGAGAATAGTAATTTAAGCATTCCAAGATAAAATATGTAAAAATTATTGCCTTCATCCCCTCTTTTAGGTTGTGGAATAGGAAAAAATTAATTTTAATAGAATATGCCAACTTTGTATGGATCTAGTATAAGATAGCACATGCTCGAGTCTGAAGCACACACCTATGACACTAAAGTAGTGTCATGATTAAGAATGAGAGCACTAGAATCAGAAAGACCTGATGCGAATCCTGGATTTGCTTTTTCCCAGCTGTGTAACCTTCGGCAAGTTGCTTAATCTTTCAAGGCTTTGCCTTGAAATAAAGTAAAAAATCCTACCCAGCTCGTTGAGAGGAGTGAATGAATTACTGCATGTAAAGCACTTAGCATAGTGCCTGGTACATTTCCTGTGTGCTCAGAAAACGACTTAGTTTTATAAT
The DNA here is from genome assembly GCA_004026545.1 of Mormoops blainvillei. Classification (NCBI taxonomy): domain Eukaryota; kingdom Metazoa; phylum Chordata; class Mammalia; order Chiroptera; family Mormoopidae; genus Mormoops; species Mormoops blainvillei. Next base: position 28,723 of record PVJD01013751.1, on the reverse strand, counting down.
TGCTCTATTATCAAAACATTAAACTTAGACGGCTCTCCAAGGCCGAAGAGGAGCGGATGAAATAGAAACGCACCATGCGTCCAGCATTACCTGCACAGTTTTCTCCGGCACCGCCACAGAGAAGGCCATCGTTTTCAGGGCTTCTGGTTGAATTCCCATCTGCCACAACACAGTGGAGGATCACTAGACCTTCAGATGCAAAGCAGAACCAAAACAAACATGAAAACTTGACAATTTCCTCAATGTGAAATACTCTATCAAAGTTCTGACCCATTTATAAAAATAACTAGCTTGTGACTTCCACTTCCAATTCTTCCTCCCATCGTGAGGGATGTGTACACAGGCCAGCCTGTTTCATTTTTTAAGCTCAGTGCTGAAGACAGAATTTTCAAGCCAGCATAACTATTCACATTAAGTGAGGAAACGTGACCATAACTTGTGAGGGAAGCTTATCATACAAACAGAAAGCGGAGGTCTCAGCCACTGGAGGCATACATTAAAATTTCCAGGGAGAATGGATGATAAATCTGTATGGCAACGTACTTTCTCCATTCCACACAGACCCAATATTTCTCCAGTATTAACTATTGAGTGTCCTTTCTCCTGGAAAGATAGGACCTATATATTCGATTCATGGGAATTATTTTAAAGTTCCAGGTTCCTTTGCTACTTATCTCTGTCTCTGAGAAAAACAGGCCACATGAAAAGGTATGGGGGAGAAAGAAACACAGTATGGAATTTAAAAAACTTAAAATACACTGTGTAGTTTTTATGTGGACCTGATCCAAACAAACTGTAAAAAATCATTTATGAGTTAATCAATGAAATTTGATATTGACTAGACATTAGGTATATTCAGGAATTGTTATAGCTTAAAGTGAGACAATAATATTGCAGTTTATTAAAAAAGAGTCCATATCTCTCAGTTACTTATATTTAAATATTTATTAATAAAATTAGTGTGTCTGAGATTTGCTTTAAAATAATTCAATAAGGAAAGGGGGTTGAAGGCAATGAGGCAACTATACATAAAATAAGATTGGCCACAAATTGACAACTGTTGAAGTCGTGTGGTGGGTATATCAAGGCTCATTATACTGTTCTCTCTACTTTTATATATATTGGAAAATGTCTATAAAAAGGTTATAGGTCAACTTCTGGTCAAGATGGTGTGTAGGTAAATGCAGTACTCGCACCGTCCCACAACCACATCAAAAATACAACGAAATTAGAGAATAACCATCATTCAGTAAGTACCATGTGAATTCTATTTGAACAGAAGCCCTACAATGAAGGATATAAAGAAGAAGCCACATGCAGACTGGTAGGAGCGGCAGAGACACAAAACAAGCTGGTCCCACATGCGTGTGTGGTGGATAAAAACTGGGAGGGATATCTCAGCTGCAGAGGTCTCCCCAGAGTAGTGAGGAGCCCCACACCAGTAGTACTGGAACCCTGGAATGGCACAGCCCAGGGTTCCAGTACTGGGAAGAGAAGTCCTCTTAACTCCTGGCTATAAAGACCAGTGGGGCTTGAGGCTGAGCCAATACACGGACTTGCTCAGACTCACTCCCTCTGAGTTCTGGTGCTGGGAAGCATCTTAATAGGTACCAGGGACATAGGAGGAGGAACTGAAGTAACTGTCATCAGGTTGACAAGTAAAGGGATAGCTTTATCCCAAACAGAAGTGCTGGCAGAAGCCATTGTTCTTTTTCTGAGCCCTTCCCTCACGCAGAATCATCAGTGATTCCCTAGTGATTACTCGAGACCCAACCCCACCAACAGTTGGGCCCACATAGGCTGTTGCCAATGGTTTTTCCATACAAATGGCCTGTCTTGGCTCATGCTTCAGAATTTCCTAAAACCTCTCAAACGAGAAGCATCTGGCTTTGCTGTGCCCTGTACCACTTGCCAAGTGGCCCTAGGCTTGGCACCAGTAGTAGCCAGGTTTGGTTTGCAACTTGGCCTCTCCTGTGCATCTCCAAACCCAGAAAAAGTAGCAGCTATATGCAGATCACTCGTAGCTCATGCCAGGTTACCCCAGGAAGAACACAGGCAGTGGCTGACCTTGGCCTGTACCTCTTGGGAGGCGTCAGAGGTAGCACACTCAATAGACAGGTTCAGACCATGTTGGAACACCACCCAACCACCTTCACAAGCAACACACGCAAGGGGCAGACCCAGCTGGCACCAGAGTCCTGTTGAAGTAAGTCCTGCTCCATGGGGTGAGCCCCTGCATAGCTGATCCTCCACAGTGGTCACAGGTATTCCTTGCAGCTGATTGGCTTGCAGGTAAATCTCTCCCATTGAGGAACCAATAGCAATCGAGGCTCAGCTACAACAGGAATGTGTATACAGCCCACATGGTGATGGGGGGGGCATACCTGGTGAGCTCAGCTTGAGTGAATGAGGAGTCTGTGCCATTGGACCCTATAGGACAGCTACTACATGAGGTTCTCTACTAAGCCTGGGAGATGTAGCAGCTCTATCTAATGCATAGAAACAAACACAGGGAGGCTGCCAAAATGAGGAGACAAAGAAACATGTCCAAAATGAACGAACAGAAAAAACTCCAGAAAAAGGACTAAACAAAATAGAGACAAGTAATCTACTAGATGTAGAGTTCAAAACACTGGTTATAAGGATGGCAATGAACTTATGGGAAAAGTAGATGGGCTCAAAGAGGCCCACACCAAGATGCATCATAATTAAAATGCCAATGGTTAATGACAAAGAGAGAATTGTAAAAGCAACAAGAGAGAGACAGTTAGTTACTTGCAAGGGAGCTCTTAAAAGGCTGTCAGTTGATTTTTCAACAGAAACTTTGCAGGCCAGAGGGATTGGCAAGAACTATTCCAAGTGATGAAAAGCAAGGCCCTACAACCAGATTACTCTACACGGCAAAGCTATCATTTAGAATCAAAGGACAGATAAAGAGCTTCCCAGATAAGAAAAAGCTAAAGGGGTTCATCATCACCAAACCAGTATTACATGAAATGTTAAAGAATCTTCTTTAAGAAGAAGAAGAAGAAGGATAAAAGAAGATAAAAAATATGAACAATAAAATGGCAATGAATACATATCTACTTACAATTGAATCTGAAAAACAAAATAAACAAAAAAGCAGAGCAGAAACAGACTCATAGATCTAATGCAGAAAACATTTTGTGGAGTTGGGTGAAAAGGTGAAGGGATTAAGAAGTCCAAATTGGCAGTTACAGAATAGTCGTGGGGATGTAAAGTAGAACATAAGGAATATAGCCATTAATGTTCAAATAACTATGTATGATGTCAGATGGGTGTGAGATTATCAGGATGATCACTTAATAAGTTGTATAATGTCTAATCATTGGGGTATACACTTTAAACTAATAGAATAATGCATGTCAACTGTAATTAAAAAATAAAAAGTGATTTAAGTAAAACAAGTTGGAGAGGAAGGGGTTCTGGGGGGGTGGAGGTAAGATGGCTTGGGAGTTATCTGGTCCTGAATTCATGACCTGTTTTTGCCACTTTGCAGCCATGTGAACTGGTTGGCTTGATAACTTCTCGATTTTGTCTTAGGTAAAGTGAAAGTAATTATTTTCTCTTCTTTAGAATACTGTTGTGACGATTCAACCAGGTAAGCATACAAAGCACTTAACAATGCTGGCATGTAATCAATTCTCAATTAAATTGTTCATTATTATGTAACTGGCAGTCATAGAATTACTCACTTACTGGTCAGGTTGACATTTATCCATCTAGCCAATGATTTAACTCTATGTGTTCTCCGATTCAGTTCAGTTCAACAAACGCCCATGAGCATCCAGAAACACACAGGTCGATAGGACATGTTCTACCCTCAAACTGCTCCAAACCTCCTAAGGCAGGTAATCAACCAACCAATGAACCATAATGTAAGTGATAGTACTGCACAAGAGAACAATAGTATCTAGTCAGTTCGAAGGCCATTAGAGTTTCGAAAACAAGTCTTTCAAAAGAGAGATTCTTTTCCATCTATCAAATTAGAAACATTTTTCTATTTTTTTGGAAGGTGATAACTAGCATTGGAAACAGTAAAGAGAAATGGAGACTGAAATCCACTGGTGGTGAGTAAATTCATACTCCCTTTTAGAGGAAAATTTAGCTCTCTATGTGCTGAAAGCAAAAAACTAAAAAAATGTATAAATGTTTAAATCCAGTAATTTTTTTGTCTGGTAACTTTTTCTAAGACAATAATTCAAGCTATATAAAGATTTAGTTACAAAAATTCTCTACATGAAATGGGTTATATAAAAAATAGGAATCACCTAAATATCTAACAACACAGAATGGATTAAATATATGGAATTATTTTCATGCAATACAACGCTATTCAGCCATAAAAATAATTTTCAAAAATTAATAGAACATTTCAGTAAATTCCTAAGTAAGAGAAGCAGGTGGTGGAACAGAAGTGTACTGTGATCCGTGCGCTTGTCTGCATGTGTGAGCGATGAGTGTAAAAACACCCATATAGACAGACAGTCCAAATTTTTCTGATTTGCACTTTCTAATTTTCCTACTAGCATGTTTTCTGTGTTGTGACAAAAAAGAAAAAAAAAAGCAACTCAATTTTTTTTTTTAAAGCACAGTTTGTCTACTGAATTTCTGGATTTTTCATTATGTTTATCCCAACACCTAGCCACCTCCTTTCACACTTGGAACAAATCAGAAACAATCATTCAAGTCTTCTCAAGCACAGGAATTGTATATTACTCATCTTTGTAATTTTTGTGTCTAATATGGATTACAATGGATATTCAACAAATGTTCTAAGAATGAATAAATTAATCTATATATAAACAAACAAAACCTTCAAATTAAAAAATCCCTATGTAAATTTCTAGTAAAACTTTTAAATAAGCTTCTTTACTATTATAACACAGGTTTAATCCATTTTTAAAATCTCATACATGGGCTTTCTTCACGGGCAGAATCAGGTGGCCTTGATTCTGCAGTTAATTTGTTCTGAGGGTGGGAATTACAAAACAAACTCTCAGTCTCATAGAGATTCAGCATTGGCAAACTGGGGATGACAATACCTCCTCAAGCTCGTTGTAAATATTAAATGAAATAACATAAGAAGAGGCACACGATTTGGCACAGAGTATGTAATTTTTAGTCTATTCACCATCTTTCCCGCTATTGTTGACAATTTAATCCATCATTCTTCACTTCCATGTAACAGAGGGAGCTCTGAGTCCACTGAAATTCTTCCCTGGGCCTCTGAACCTTCTAGTAGGCTGAAGCTCGTGCCCCTTCTCTCTTCCGCTAAAGCTCTCTCCACATGCTAGTGTTAGCTGGCAAAGGTGTACCCCTGGGGGGAGCCCCTGGAAGGGGCCCATGGGGAAGAGACATTCCAGGGCAAGCCAGCCCCCAAGCACTGTTCCTCCTATTCCCACACAACTACCTTCATGTCATGAGCTGGTGGCCATGAAACAAATCGAGCCTAAAGAATGATTTTCTTGGTCTGCATAGTTTTAAAAAAATTGAATCAAGGCAATTCATGTTAAACCTGGGTTCTTCTGCTTCCATTGAATAAACAGAAGGTCTGGCAACGTCCGTCTGAAATACCTTCATGACAAAACTACCTGGAGCTAAGTAGCAGGTGATGCCTTTCAATGGCACAGGCCCCCCCCCTTCGGGCTCGCCACACTCATTCTTTTCAACTGCCTAGACCCTGACAGGCATTTCGGCTTGTACTCTGTGTGACATGACTCAGAAATCAGAGATATGCTCACAAAACCATCTAATCAATACTGAAAGATGCTTCAAAGAGAAAGGATACTCCTGTTCCATCCATCATTCAATAAACATATTAAGCACTTTGTGTTTGACACTGGTGCAAGACACCAAAGGTTTAAGGGTAACAGATATCACTAATCTCAAGAAGCTCACATTCTGGTAATGAAGAGAGGCACACAAATCTTTAAGGTGTGGTGTAATAAGCACAGAAACAGGGGTAACTCAGGATGGAGAAGGAGCTTTGCCTAGCAGCTGAGGCTTCACAGAGAAGCTGAAGATTTATGGTGAGTTTTTAATGAGCAATAAATAATTATTTCAAGCATCAATTAATAGCTTCTAGAAAATAAAAACTGTGTAAGCAAAATAACAATCATAGTATATTACCAGTTTCAACAGTAGATAATCTTTACATAGTAATAATAACGTAAATACTGATAATTCAACAAAAAATTGTCATAAAATCAGGGCGATTAATTTGCCCACATACACCATGTGGGAAAGCTGGTTGTGATCACTCTGTGCTGTACCAGTTCTTTACTGTTTTGATTATCACCTGTATAGTAACTATACTTGAATTATGAGAGGAGAGAAACCTAATAGATAAAGCCTAAACTTGACAAGTCAGGAAATAGCATTACAAGTAAATTACTTAGTAAGACAGAGGTGAATACAGAATAACACTTAAAAGATAAAAAATGGCTGCTTCTAGGGATGTAAAGAGGGAGGAAGGCGCGGTGCAATGATATGCTATTTGCTGTTATAAGCTTTTTAGTACTATATGATTTTTAAAAATCTATGTATATTTATTACATTATTAAAAATAAAGTTAACCATGTCTGGCATGGCTCAGTGGATTGAGCATTGGCCTGTGAACCAGAGGGTCACCAGTTTGACCCCCAGTCAGGGCGCATGCCCGGATTGCGGGCCAGGTCCCAGGTAGAGGGCACGCAAGAGGCAACCACACATTGATGTTTCTCTCCCTCTCTTTTTCTCCCTCCCTTCCCCTCTGTCTAAAAATAAAATAAATAAGATCTTTTAAAAATAAAAATAAAGTTAACTTTTAAGAAAGGGATAAAGTTGTAATTAACCAGGACGTTATAAACAAAAGGGACAACTTGTGAAAAGACATGACAAAAATAGCACAGCGTGTCTAGCTTGTCTGGAGGGTGGGTGGGATTGTGATGGAAGAGGAGACTGGAAAACAAGGAGGAAATAAACGACCTAAGAGCCAAATTAAATAGTTCGAATTCTGTTATGCAGCCAAAATGGGTCATGGAAAAATTTTAAGTGAGAAATAACATAATCATCTAACCACTTTTTCTTTTTAGTTTGAAAACGTTACTTTAATACCAAACAGGTGACTCAGACACATCTAATTCAAAGTGGTGGCACTGGGTGTGGAGAAGAAGAAATGAATATGAGAGATAACCGCAAAGTAAAATATAAAAGACTTGGTGACTGGTAGGATGTGGTAGGAAGGGAGGAAAAGGAGACACAGGATGACTCCAGAATTTGTGACTTGAGTGACTGACTGGGTTGTGGTACCATTCACAACTATAAGGTATGCAAGAAGACAGACAGGTTGAGGATTGCTATAGATTGATATTTTTGTTGAAACCTAAATCCCAGTGTGGTGTTAGAGGCCTTTGGGGGTGATTAGGTCATGAAAGTGGAGCCTTCATGAATGAGATCAGTGCTCTTATAATACAGACGCTGAGAAATCCTCTGTCTCTTCTGCCATGTGAGCATGCGGAGAGAACATATCTGTCTATAAATCAAGAAGTAGGTCCTCTCCAGACACTGAATCTGCCAATGCCTTCATTTTGAAATTTGCAGCCTCCAGAACTGTGAGAAATAAATGTTTGTTGTTTACCCAGCCCATGGTATTTTGTTACGGCAGCCAAAAGTGGCTCAGACAGGGAGAGAGGATGAAATTCAGCTTTGGACACCCTGAGACTTGACATGACCGTGGTTTATCTACAGATACAGTCACGGGTGTCCAACCCACGGCCCAGGATGGCTATGAATGTAGCCCAACACAAAATCGTAAATTTACTTAAAACCCTTTTTTTGCTCATCAGTTTTTGCTAGTGTTTGTATATTTAACATGTGGCCCAAGTCAACTCTTCTTCCAGTGTGGCCCAGAGATGCCAGAAGGCTGGACGCCCAGAACTCTATAGACGGAAATCAAAGCTATGTGTTCTACATTTGGGAGTCATGGGAAAGAAACTGCTATTTCCTGTTACGGAAGCGGGTCCCTCAGAAAGGGCCATGTGAAAAAAGAGAAAGATAATTAAGGACAGAATCTTGAAGAACAACAACTGATAGAGGGCAGAAAGAGAAATGTCCTCTAGAGGCTGAGGAGGAGCAGCCACAGAGAGTTTTTCTAGAAGCATTTGATCAATAGTGTAAAAAAACTGAAGGAGAATTAAAGATAAGAACTGAAACATATTCTCTGGATTTGCAACCAAAACGCACTAGTAACATGTTGCTAGAAAAATATTAGTAGCATGAAGAGGAAGCAAATAATTGCAGATCGGGCTTCAGAGATGTTGACATGAAAAAGGGAGCGATACGATTAGTTAATATGCACAGGAAGAAGAAAGTTATTTTGTTTTTATTTCAAACATGAGAGGAAATTGACAAAAAGAAGCCAAAGGTATAGAAGAGAGGCAAAGAATGAATTTTCAATAGGTACAGAAAACCTGGGAAAATTTAGCAGAAAGGCAGGACCCCTTCTCTTACTGTAGCAGCCCTCACCCCCTTATCCACGGAGAAATGTTCCAAGGCCCCTATGGATGCCTGAAACCTCAGACAGCATGAAACACTTTAGTTTTCTCCCACATATAACGTTTAATTTATAAATTAGACACAGGAAGAGGTTAACTACAACAATAATAAAATACAACAGTTACAGTAATATACTGTAATAAAAGTTACATGGCATTTTTAATTAAGTAAGCACTGCGATATCTCTACAGTTGATTTAATAACTGAGACAGCTACTAAGTGATGAATGGGTGGAGAGCATGTGCAGTGTGGACTTGCTGGACAAAGGGATGACTCACTTCTCCAGACAGGGCAAAGCAGGAAGGCACAAGATGTCATCATGCTATTCCGAGTGAAAAGTGATTTAAAATTTATAAATTATTTATTTCTAGAATTTTCAATTTAATATTTTTGGACTGCAGTTGACTGAAGCTAACTAAAACCACAGAAACAAAACTTTGGATAAAGGAGAACTGCTGAAAATCCTTTGCAGTCAAAGTTAGCAATTCTGGCAAATATAACTTTATATTGAGTGAATGATAAACCTTTAGAGAATACGAGTTCAAACTTATTTTATATTCTGTACATCTCACCTCATGACTCAAGGAAATCCAAATTCTGGTTTAAAGTGAATGGGAAACATCCAGTGGGTTTCTTAGTTTTCACAGTATTGATATTTTGGGCTAATTCTTTGTTGTGGGAAGCTGTGCCTTGTAGGATGTTTAGTAGTATCCCTGATTTTTACCCTCTAAATGCTAGTAGCATCCTGCCACCACCCCTCCCTTTACTCTTAAGTTGTCACAACCAAAAATGTCTCGAGATATTTCAAAATGTCCCTGGGAGAAAAATTTTTGTGGTTGAGAACCATTGTAATTCTCTCCAAACTGCTTCAGTATTTTTTTATTCAATATATAGCTTTTATTTTCATTCTACTGCTTTAAGTCAATTGCACATTTTCAAAGTCTCAAATTTTGACTTCTTAAAAAATTTATTAAAGTACCATTATATTCTGAAAAGATCATCAGACTCGTTTTTTAAATCACTATGTGATTTGAGTTAATTAATGAACTATCCTGAAGTTTTCCTCAAAAAAAAAAATAGAATCACAGGTTTCTTGCTCATCCCACAATCTAATTAATGAAAATCAAATTTGAAAATATAGTAAAAGTATTTGTAAAGGAACATATACTATTATAATAATAATTATCAGAGAAAGTATAGATTTGCATTTTAGAGAAAATATGGTACTTAGATGTGGAAAACATAAAATTTTCATTCAAGAGAGCCACCCATTTTAGATTTCAGTATTAGTAAGAACATAGAGGCATTAAGATCTTTTATCCACCAAATCTCAATTCCCCTAAAGTCATCTCTTGGGAGAATTAATTAATCCCATCTTAAAATTTTCAGTATAGAGACTTCACTTTCTTCTAAGGCATCTAATTTCAGTGAGATCATTCATCCATTCTTTCAATCACAGCCACTCATACATTCAAAAATTTATTAAGCACCTATTTCTAAAGCTCTACAAAGGCATCTTGATGTTGGGCTGGTCTTGCCTTTCTGTAATTTTACTCTGCTCATTAGAATCACGTGAAATAAATTTACTATCTTGTTTTGCATGAGAGATTCTCATATACTTGAAGCCAACTATCAACTTTTCTGGAAGAATTTCTCTTCTTCAGGATAAAAGTCTTGGTTCCTTCAACTGTATTTTACCTCACATCATCAAGACTCTTTTAAGCCTTGTCACTGTTCCTTAAATGCAAGGTCAGAATTAAGTGCCATTTCACATGTCTGGCAAAGACAGAATATAGTGGGGCTCTTAGCCGTCACATTGTAGGCACCATATTTCTGAAAATACAGCCCCATAGAATCAGCTTTTTTTTTCAGTTGTCTCGTTAAATGCTGTGGGTTTATTCAGTTTCTATTAAAATTAAGTTACTAATTTTATTTTGTACTGCTGGAAAGCAGTATTGATGGGTTTATTTGTTCTGTTTTGTTTCATTTTTATCTTTTGCCTAAAAAAAAGATTTTGCACTTGGCTCTTCAAATAGTTATTGTGCTATATTTCACCTATCATTCACATATTTCACAATCTTTTCATTTTCTTATTCTTTCCTTCAACCATACTACCCCGCTTCACATGACCTGAAGAATTTCTCAGATACATTAAAGCAAAAAAAAAAAACAAAACCCCACAACAAAATAATATTAGATTTGCTTATTTGCTAAGTGACTGAAAATTGAGTCCTTATTTCCAGGACTAGTTTTATTTTATTTTATTTTTTAAATTTTAATAGTTAATTTTTTATTGTACTTTTTCCATCACTGTTTATCCTGCCCTGCTCTCTTCCTCCTCCACCCACTCTCACCCCTGCCATCCCCACACTGTTGTCCATGTCAGCGAGTTCTTTTTTTTGCCCAATCGCTCCATCCCCCAAACACCCCACCCCAGAGCTGTCAGCTTGTTCTTTACCTATGAATCTGTCTCTATTTTGCTTGTTACTTTTTAAGTATCAACTCCACTCATAAAATTAAAAACAAAAAGGAAAAAGAAACCCATTTCTCCTTCAGCGTCAAAGCTCCATTTACTTTTATGCCCTTTGAGATTCTCAGACTAAAAATTACAGAATGTATTAAAAGTATTGTCCCCTTCAGCCAGCATGGGGAATGAGGTCATGGGGAACAATACAGGCATTGAAAGAGACACAGCATGACAAGGAGCATGAGCCACTGTCTCAAAGTTACTGCTAATGCTGAGGTAAGTCCTACACCAGCTGGGTCAACTATTTAAAAAGATCAAATGTGACCAACCTAAACGGTCATGTACGTTGTATTTGCCTCATCTCTGAGCTGCATTTTCCATTTCCGGAACCAAGTGCATTTTATGTAGGGTGGGACAAAAGTAGGTTTACAGTTGTTCATATGGAAAATGATACAATAATTAATAATGATACAAGGATAAACTGTTTCAGGTACTCACAACTGTAAACCTACTTTTGCCCAACAGTGTATCTTAAAAATAAATACAACATTTTTATAAAGTGTCCAATTGTCCATATTCTCATGGACAAAGGGCATCTTTTTAGATATCCTGATGTCTACTTGTGTCTAATAAACCTAGTGATTTCCTATTTTGTTATATCAACCTCATTTTAGGATTTGAACCTCACTCCATCCCCTATTAGAAAATTTAACTGTAAATCAAAGGAGAATTTATCAATCTTTGAATATAAGCAGAAGTTGGAAGAGTATTTCATAGTCAACTAAATTTTTATTATCTTAGAGGGAAGCTCTATAGATTGGTGGTACAAAGATAGGTTTGGAGACAAATGAAATGAATTTGAATCCTGGGTGTGGATTTTAATCACTAGTTTTGTGATTATGATTAAGTTATTCAACAACAAACTGCAGGGTTCTCACCTGTAAACTGAGGCTTACAATATATAACTTACATGGTAAAGAGTTAGCTATGTGCTTAAAGAAATGAAAAAAATACATTATGAATTATTAACCTTGATAATGTTTGGCACAAGTTAGTCACACAACAAAAAAGCGGCTGTAAGAGACCTGAAGTAAAAATAGAATTCTAATTACTCTGGTAAAACAGGTTCTCACTCTCATAAATGGCTATTGACAAATTTCTACATTTATGGTGTTATTGGACTTGCATATAAAATATGTCTATGAAATATGTACAAAAGATAAATACACATACATATACATATATACTAAGCAGTGTGTTTATATGTATGTACTTAGTGAGGCAAAACTGTTTGCAACAAAACTGGTCTTTCTGCATGCTGTTTCTTTCCAGTGTTGTTGTTTTTTAAAAGAGATTTGAAGTGAATGCGCCTCAACCGATTAATAGCAATATGGCATCTTCTACATGTTTGGTGCTTTGTATTCTCAGTACAGCTCTGCCAGTGACTCAGCCTACTGTTTATGTCAGATGAGATTACTCAGTTGGTTAAGTCATTCAATGATAAAAATATAGCAGATAAAGTCAGATCTTAGATGATGCTACTTAAAAAATAAGGGGATTATAACTAATATCTCTGATTTTGGAAAAAATAAAGTTTTTAAAGTTTAAATCAACATTTAGAGTAAAAACTATAAGCACATGGAGAATTTTCCCTAGCATCTTTATTGTCAAGAATAAAAATAGAACCTTGAGTATGCATACTATACACAGAGCATTTTTCAAGTCCAAAAAGAGATCACATCTAACGTGCAGCTGACAAAATATCAGGGGGTAGAAATGATGTTTAATATTGAGCTTGTGGTTGGCCGAGGCAAAAAGTGTGAAACAGGTGAAATTTGCCATTGGTGTTCTTCTCCATCTTTTTCTATTAATTATCTTTTTGTTGTTGTTATTTTTATCCTCCTACATACCTGTGTCCTCATACTACTTTAACATTCTCCCAAATAGAGCATATTTTTAAAATACATTTTCCTTTCTAATTGTATTTGATTTTAAAGTAGGCATGCCAAGGAGAGAAATTACTTACCTCCAAAGAAATACACTAAAATCAAGGGTCCCAACCTGGGTCTTCCGGAAAGCAGAGCCTGAGATACCTATTAAGGAGTTATCACTTTATTTTGGAGGTACAAGCTCTGAACTGTAAGAATGCGGGGAGAGGACATAAAGTGAAAAGAAGGAGGCAAAGCAACGAAGTGGGTGCACCCATCACGCTGGGTGTAGCTCCAGAGAGAACCACGGAGACAGAAATTGGCTCAGATGACACGTTCACTTGTACAGGGGCTATGTAAAACATTCAAAAAGGAACTGTGCCTTGAATGAGTCCATGGAAAAAGAATGAGGGAAGAATTTGTCTGCTGCAATCACTTTCATCATCCATTTTCTATTGGACAAAGTGTTCCTCACTGGATGTTTGCTGACTCCCTCAATCTCTGGCCCCTTGGTGAGTGAGAAGTCAGAATTTATGTCCTGGGACATGATGTTGTATCCAAGTTCAAAAAGAGGGGTGACTTGGTATGGGTAAGGGCCTGAGCAAGAAACAGTGGAGGTAGTTGAACAGGTCTTAAGAGGTACACGATGTTTGTGTTCCAATACAGTGATGATTTGGGACATCAGGACAGTTCACGGAGAGCCATGTTCCAGGACAAGGAGGGATTTTTCCCAGACCTCTCAAATCACAGCCCCTGGAGAACTGCCTATGGAGTAAAACTGAGGGACAGGCCTCTGGATTTTCAGGGTCAGGAAGGGAAGCAGAGGCAAGGTCAGAGAGACAAGAAGAGGGTTTTCACAAATAGTTTATGTCCATTCAAAATTAAGAAAGTAGAATATGAGCTCCTTTCTCCTCTGATATAAAATTCAATTCCAAATAGTAGAATCAATACTTGCCGTTTAAGAAAGTCTAAGAATGATGGATAACACTTTTTCTTAACTCATAAAAGTACTCCATATCATATTTTTAAAGCCCTAGAGAGGGAAGTAATTTAACAACCTGTCATACATACACTAACTTACATATCTGAAAGCTGTCAGCACCACAATAAAGCATCTGCCAGTAAATCAACTTCTCTTTTTTCACGATTGTTATTAAATCTGTGACAACAGTGATTAAATTGAATGGGACCCCATAATAACCTAGAGCTAGTTACTTAGAAACCATCAGTTGTCAAAATTGAATTTTTGATTCCTGTTCCTTTATGATAAGACCAGATGAGACAGTCAGACATTGTGACACTTTAAATGAAAAGCTTGAGGGCTCAGTGAATTTCCATAGTAGTTCAAAGAGAAGAGGCAAAAAGAACTAAGAAAAGAGTGCAGTTTATTTGGGAGGATTATCCAAGTGCAAAGTGAGGAGGAATAGTGGAGTTGGCCTTTGGATCTAGCGAGAACATCACCTTTGACCATGAGGAAACAGTCATCAGGCTTTAATAATGCTAAAGGAAAGACCATAGCGTTTGGAGTAGCTGCTTAACCAACCTTAAAAACCAAAACAAACAGACAAACAAACAAACAAACAAAAATATGGAATGTAGGTCCATAAACTGAATTAGGGAAAGCCAATCCAACTTAATGTTAATCCATTTTTATCTTTATGGAAAAAACCATATGTAGAGACCAGATATAAATAAGTAAGTAAGTAAGTTAAGTAAATAAATAAATAAATAAATAAATAAATGTTAGATAGGTATACAAAAAATGAATTCTACTGGAATTCCAAAAAGAGGCAATGTGTTAAATGAAATCATAGGGAAAAGTTTTACAGAAGTTGGTAACTAACCAGAAACAAAGGTAATGACATAGAAATGAGCATGGTATGTTTGGGAGACAATGAATAAAGCTGCCCAGCTGAAGTAAAAAATTAAACAAAGGAGAATTAAGAAACAAGGGCCTTCTTGATGTGTATGGTGAGGATGTGAGATAATTCAGTTGATTTCCTTGTGTGACCTATGAAAGTAAGACTCATTAAGAAATGGTCACACCACATTTTTCCACTTGAAGCTTTGCAATGTCTGTTCACCACATCCTGAAAGACAGATTGTCAATGAAGAATCTGACTAGTCTAGAAAACCATTCAATACGTATTTAACTGTGGTGAATGCCGTTGAATAAAAATGAGTAACAAACAATGGGGTATGTTTTCTGACTTAAGCTTTTGCAAAGGCAAATGAGAAGTATGGCTTATTTTTCTTGTGTATAGTTTTATCTCAAATCTAAATCATACTTCCAGTCACTCCTTTTACCCTCCATTACAAGTTGTCATTTATTTAAGAATAATTAGAGAACTTTCTCATGAATGTTTTCTATCAAAAGATGGCAATGTTAGAAATGTGTTTTCTGAAATATTTGAAATTTTGTTAACGTAACTTATCAATTATAGTTATTTTGGGGATTTTTCCCTTCACAATTGGATCCTAATTGCTAATTATCTTAAATAGATGGTAAGATATAAAGAATGCTGAGCTTTTAAAGCAAAAACTGAACCTGGGGCATAGGATTGGTATTATACCCCAAGATGAGGATCATGAAAATGCACAGTCACTGAATCCAGTTTTGAGGGGGAAATCTCGAGTAACTCTTTTTATTTAAAAAAAATTCTTTACTTTTGGTTTCCCAGGATGGGTGCCCTGGTTTTCTATTCCTTCCCAGAGAAATCTACTGACAATTTCTTAGTCTGAAATTCTACCTGCCAACCTCCAGGGCATCCCCAAAGTGCAGTAACATCCTGATTTCTTGGAGACATAAGAATCCTTGGTGGCCCTTTGGTTCACCTCCTACCTCACCGAGGAATCACCTCTGTACCACTGCCTGTAAGTGCCATCCAGACCACGCACAAGCCCAGGCATGAGAAGCTCAGCACATCCCAAGTCAGCGGGTTCCACTTTTTAAGGCTCTACTTGGAAGAAAATTCCTCCTACATTAAGATGACAGCTGCCTTCCTGGAATTAATTAATCCAAGTTGTGCCCTCAAAATTAAACAGAGAAAAACTTTGTTGAGATAACTTTTTAACTATTTGAAGTTGGCTCTCATAAACCAAAACTTTGTTTCTAACCCCCGTTCCAACTTCTATCCTCTCAGTTGTGTGTATGTGTGTGTGTGTGTGTGTGTGTGCGTGTGTATGTGTGTGTCTGTCATCCTCAGTTACCACCAATCACTTGTCTCTGGCCTTTCAAGAGCACCAATGATTTCCTCATAGCTCACTCATCAGTGGCTTTTCTTGAGCCTCAGCCTCCTCCATTTCCACAGTACCTGATACAGTTGACCTTCCCATGTCTTCCATTTACAATCTACCTCCACTCTTGGCTTCCTGAATTGTCCTTCCCTTTTCACTCAACTCTGCCAGCTCTTTTCCTGACTTCCACACCATAAGTATGGGTTTCATCAACACTCCACTCTCGGTCCTATTTTTCATTTTCTTACTGTGTTAAAATAAATATAACATAAAATTTACCATCTTAATCATTTTCAAACCATCAACCATAGTCATTCATACTCTTGTATAACCATCACCACCATCCATCTCCAGAACCCTCTTGATATTGCAAAACTGAATCTCTAGACCCACTAAACAATAACTCCCCAATCCCTCCTCTGCTGGCCCCTGGCAACCAACTTTCTACTTTCTGTCTTTATGATTTTTCTTTTGTCTCCTTTTTATATAATGCTATTCAATCTCACAAAATACCCATGAACTTAGTATTTGAACAAATGTTTACTGAGGATTTATTGTATGGTAGGCACTGTGTTAGATCCTGAAATTATAATGAGCTAAATAATTCATTTATATTTGCAGCCCTATTTTCTAATTAGGTGATTGTCCAAACTGGTTAGTCATTAGAATATCCCGTAGAGGGTTTTTAAAAAAATAATAATACACTTTATTTTGAGAGACAGGTTTCCCCCACCATCTAAAAGTAGAATGTAAGCCGAAATGGCATAGAGTGAAGAAGCAATTACCTTAGAACATATCTTCCTCATAGATACACAGAATAAATGGAGATGAAGCACAGATGCTCACAGACATAGTAAAAGGCTATGGGGGCTTGGAGTTAAGATGCTGCATGTAGTTCCTGGGTGAGAAGCTTGGGGGCACTCTCGCCGCTCGCTCCCACTATAACAGCTGGCTGCAAAACACTAAATGCTACTTTCGCTTTTCACCTTTTTTCACAAAAGCAAAAATCCTTGAATTTCTTTCACTTAACAAAAACAGGTGCTAATGTAGATCTTTTTTAAAAGTGAAGTAGTATAAAGTGAGCTTTTGCAAAGCAGGGCATACCTGTACTTTTAGATGTACTGAAAGTTGCTAATACAGAGCATTCCTGTACACCCTCACTCACTTTCGTTTCCTCTGATGTTATCATCTTGCATTATCGTGGTATATTTATCAAAACTAAGAATCAAGATCGTTACATTCCTATCGACTAAACTCAAGGCTTTACTCTGTTTTCACCAATTTTCCATCAATGTCCTTTCCCTGCGTCAAGATTCTTAGTGTCCTCCGTTCTGTGACAGGTGCTCAGTCTTTCCTTGTTTTTTATGACTTTATTAACAATTTTAATGAGTACTGGTCAGTTGTGTTGTAGAACAGCCATCAATTTTGGGTTTGTCTGATGTTTTTTATAATGATTGGACCAGGGTTTTGGGCTTTTAGGGCGAACACTACAAAGAAGTGTACCTCTCACATCATATGAGGAGTCTGTGATAGCTACATGGTATCATTGGTGATGTTAACCGCAACCACTTGGTTAAGGTACTGTTTGCCAGATTTTTGCACTTTAAAGTTACTATTTTTTTCTTTTTATACTCTGTTCTTTGGAGGAAAGTAACTAAGTTCAGCCTGCATTCAAAGAGGGCAGGGAATTAAGCTCCACCTTCGGAAGGGGCAGTATCTACATATGTGATTTGCAATTATTCTGTAAGAATTTTTTTTTCTTCTCCTGGAAAGTCTTTATACAGTTGTATTTATAGAAATATATTAACCAAACTTTAGTAGGTCTGGGGAGAGGCCTGATAACATGCTTTTTACATTCTTTGGGAGAACAGTCAGATTTGGGTTCCGCCTGCTCTATTTGAAGTCAGCTTCTATATATACTTCCAAATGTTCATAGACATTCGAATGTTTCCAAAACAGTCCACATCCTCAAAAGGAAAAAAAAGCTGCTCTCATTCACATATGGTATCATAAATTCCTTGTTTCTCTCAGGTTAGCAGTCTCAGAGACAGCTTTACTTCTTCCTTCCCCTTTCTTACCTACGTATGGCTTGTCATTATACCCCATTGAATTTCTTTCTTTCTGTTCATTGCCTGGGCCAGACTTCCTGGGCTAGTTAACAGCAGCTTTCTCTTTTCTTGCCTCTTATTATATTAATTTCTCTTTGTCTCATCTACTTTGCACACTAAAACCAATATTTAAACTAATACATGCTCTGTATTATTCCCCTATTGAAAAATACCGTAATAGCTACCCATTATCTATTAGTATTGCACGTCCAAGAAAGAAGCCCTCTGACATGACATTGTACAGTAAGGTTGAATGAATAAATAAACCCATGATTTTTCAAAGGGGAAAATGCCATACTAGTAACTCAGCCTGTTATGCAACCAAATCAGGTACCAAATAAGGCTGAACACAAACATTGTTAAACTTTTTTGTCCCTGTTTTGGAATCAAAGCTTCTAGTCTACAGGTCAGGTAAATAATATACTACATATCCTCAAAAAAAAAAAAAGTAAAGAATGAATACAAGTACTTATGGTCATTTGACTTAGCCTTGCTGATAAACAAAGTAGGTTATTATCTAATTGATGTGAATTAAGATTAAATACCTCATCTCTCTTCAACCATCTAAAAAATTATCTCCTTATTTCTTTGAATTATAGCAATTGGAATTCATCTGAGCTACCAAGATTTCTTTTTCAAGATACAATGATGCCTGGGAAAGCGAGCAGTCATTAGCAGTGCAAAACATACCCATTTCAAAAAGATTGCTTCCCTCTTAAATTGTAGTTTAGAGCACCGTTGACCAGCTGGACTATGGATTCTTTGTGGACCTAGGGGCTTGTCAGAGAAATTTTGGAAGTGTATCATGACCATGGCTTATGCCTAAACCGCATGCAGCCCAGATTCTGGCTTGTCTGGATCCTCTTGGGAAGTCACTGGTCCTTATGGAGGTGCCGACAAGCGTAGCTCAAGGAGCGGAGGGGTGGCATGGGGTGCAGCTTGGTGCCTGTCCCTCTGATTGTCCCCTGGCCCAGCCTCCTAATGACATTCATGCCTATGTCCTGGTATGAGCTGGCTGCAATAAAAGGGTGAGGAAAAAAACAAGATGAGGTTTCCCCACGAGGCTGTCTGCAAATTTAAGGAGCACAGGGGTCCTGGGGTGAGCGTTGTCCACTGAGATGAGGCAGTGCCAGAGGTCTGGGGCTCTGGGAAGGACAAAAGTGCTCCCCGTCCTCGGCACCTTCAATTTACACACAGGCCAAGCACCAGCAAGGGTACCACAAGTATGCCTGCAGTACCGGGGTCTTCCAGAAATTTTGGGGAATTTCCACACAACAAGATAGAATAGAAAAAATGGCAAAAGCTGATTTGTAACTATTGTTATTGTGCAAATATGGCCTGTGAAAACTGAGGTTTTAGAAGAGGAAAAAAAAAGCAAAACAAACTCCCAACGTTCTTTTAAGTCCAAAGTACAGCTGAAGACGCAAATCCTAAAACGTTTCGGTGTTTGGGGCTCAGTTGCTTCATTTGAACAATTGGAATTTTACCTTCTCCCACCATCTGCTTTATAACTTGAGAGCTAGATATTATATCTTGAAGACATTAGTGTTTTCAAGTAGAACTTAAAACCAACTTGCAAATATTAATGTTTTAGATTTCAACAAGGAGAATATATTTTTAGACCTTAAAACTCACTTATTTTTTGAAAAGAAGCATTTTTCCCTTTTTCACTGGTTATAATTTTAGCATTATTATTATATAGCAAGTGGATGAGAGAGAGAAACTGTAAACAGAATTACAGAGAATGATCCAATTTCTTTAAGACAAAAAAACTCACTTTAAAGAAAGCTATTGCCCTTACAGGATCAAGCCTCCATGATTCTCTGCCTGATGGTAGTGTTTGCATGAAACAAAGATCTCATTATAGAGTAAATGGAAGTTAAATACTATTGTAAAAAGATTTTCTTTTAAATTTCCCAGTGGAAATGTTGGTTAAAGATCAGTACAACGTCAAGTTGGTAAGAACCTTGGTCTCATCTAAAGCAACCCCTTCATTTTACAAATGAGAAAAGCAAAGCCCAGAAACCTGTAACTTACAGGCACCTCAGAGTCAGGGAATGGCAGAGTTGGAACCAGGTCTCATGGGTCTGCTCAGGGCCCGTTCTCAAGGTACTTTTCTCTCTCTCTCTCTCTCTCTCTTGCTCTCTCTCTCTCTCACACACACCCACACACCAGTGCATCAGACAGTGCATTGCTCACAATTCTTTCAAAAAGTAAAATAAGATGTGACTTAAATTAAGAACGAGACTTAAAAGTAAAGTGCGCATGAAAGAAAGAGGACTCCTTTATGGAAACACTGATGCCAACAAATTACATCCTTTGGCATTTTGCAAGGGGTGGAACTTCGGGCCATCTAAAGACTGAATTCAATTCCCTAAGCCAAACATTCAACAGGGCAGTTGTACATTTAGGTTACCCTGGGTGTACAAGAGCACTAGATTAGGGTTTTTTTGTTTCTTCATTTCTGCTTTCGACAGGTTTTGAGAAGAAATAAAGCGTTGTGTGACAGTAAAGGCGGAAGGATGTCCATTTACCTGGAATAATCATTCCTAGGGTAAGATTTCTGCCGGCACATCTCCCTAAGTTAGGTCTGAATTAGCTCCGTGCCTGAATCACAGCTGGGAGAAAATCAGCTATCTGGCCCACAACCCCTCTCCTCCCACGTCCACATTGCTCCCCGGTGACAGATTTGCCTCCTTAAATCTTCGTTTGCATCATATCACTCCTGTACTCAAGACCTATGATCGTGTGTGTTTAACTGTTTATTGATTCATGTCCAAATATTTTAATGTAGCTTTTTTTGGCTCTTCATAATCAGTAGGTCTTTCATAAATTCTGCTTTCTGGCAGGCTAACTGACTGTCTCTCCAGGAACACAATCTTATTTCCGTCACCGACCCTTCACTAGATGCCATTCCCCTTGTCTATTATTGGCCTCTCTTCTCTACTTTTTCCAGTCCTGCCCAAGCTTCAAGGCACGCACTTGTATTCTCTGAGCTGCTGTTCCACACCACCCCATTCTCACTGTCAAAGCTTTCGTAGGAGGTAGCTCCCCCTTCCCTGGCTTCACGAATTTTTCTCTTATTGTGTTAATATTGTGTAAAATATCTGTTCCTCTTGTATTCTCAATTTCAACATGACTTCTTTGAGGGTGGAAATCATGTCTTAGAAATTATGTCTTAGGGATTTCTTAGCTCTCATCCTACCCCCATTCCCATATACTCTAGCCCTTTGCTGACTGTAGCAGATTCTAAGCGAATACTTTGATTGTTGGACAGTCCAGACGAGGTGTAAGGAGAAAATGCCAAATCCCATTTTCATCCCATTTTCATCCAGTACTGGTAAAGTGTCAATACCGGTTCTGGGACTAACTCTTGGACCCATTGCTCTTCTTGAGGCTCCACACGATCACTCCACCACCAAATTATTCCTGACTTCTTTGTCTTCTAAGGATTTGTTAA
The DNA here is from genome assembly GCA_004026545.1 of Mormoops blainvillei. Lineage (NCBI taxonomy): Eukaryota > Metazoa > Chordata > Mammalia > Chiroptera > Mormoopidae > Mormoops > Mormoops blainvillei. Next base: position 6,964 of record PVJD01013751.1, on the reverse strand, counting down.
ATCAGCCCTTTCTCTCTAACTTTGGTCTGAAGTTTGATCCACTTTCAACCAAGGTCACCACACCTTTCCAGCCACTTCTCTTACTCCAAGGATGCAGCCAAATGAAAGTTTTCATTTAGATTCCATTTCTTTTCCCTCCATAAGAGAAATCCCAGGCCTTCCCAGGCTTTAAGCTATAGACACTTCAGCTGTGAAGACTCTCCTCCTTTCACATTAATGGCCCAAGCCCAGATGTCCCTACTCCTCACCCCAGCTAAGCCTACAAAATAATGCTAGTTTTTCTTCCCCGCACCTCCCTCAAAGTGACTGTGATGTGGGTGGGATGCCTTGAAGTGGTAGGATTTTCCTGCTACCACACCACTCCGGAGAGCGAAGCGAGCTTGGCTTCCAGTTGCATAAACCTATCCCAGCACCTGAAGTCCCAGCTCTCTCTCTGCCAGCACTGACTCCTAAGGAGGTGAGGACAGTCTCTAGGGGGTTCAAGGCATCCTGCTCCTCCTCTTCTTACCAGACACTCTCCCCTCACACCAGGTGACCGCACCCAGTGGCCCTTAATCTAATAACCCAGATTAAACCTCCAAAGTGAAGAAAAGTTTTTCCTCCTGCAATTTCTCCTTAAAATAGTAAAGAATATCAAGGGAGGACCCCTCAGACTCCAGAATTATCTTCTGGAGGGTGGGTCTCTTTCAGTACAGGCTTCTCCAACTAGGTGAGTGTTCTAGGAACCCATCTGTATCAGTGTACTAGCTGGTGTTGTTGTGAGAGGCTGCAATTAGCTTCAGTGAATTTTTCTGAAGACTCTTTCAATGCACTTTCTCATTTCATGATGTGCACCTGCCCACACCATGCTGAGCCTTCAGCAGTTTTTGATCAAAACTGCATGACCCCCATGCACTACCCACCCTATTCACCTGATCTCACACTGCGAAACTTTTATTTTGTTCCTCCAGATGAAAAAAGTCCTCAAAGGGAAACGTTTTGCCAATGTGGAGGAGGTGAAACAAAAAATGGCAGGAGCACTAAAAGGCATCAAAATCGACAACTTCAAAAACTATTTTCAGCAGTAGAAAAAAAATCTCAATAAGTGTATTGCATCAAATGGAGAGTACTTGGAAGGTGACTAAAGTTTAAATTAGTAAGAATAAACACATGATTTTTATAAATCAATTCCAGTTGTCTAGAGGTCTCCCCTCGTGGAGTCACATGCCACGTAAGGAGTTTCAGTTGATGGATTGTCTACAGGACGGTGCTCCATACAGCTCTAATGGAGCTGAAAAATTCTTATCACCCAGTGTCTTTGTAGCCATCACACTGTCATAAAGCAACACATTACTTAAGTGTCAGTGGTGATGCTGGTGTAAACAAACCTACTGCCCTACCAGTCTTATAAAAGTATAGCACATACAGAACACTTGATAATGGTAATGATAATAAGTGACTGTTACTAGTTTGTGTATTACCTATACTACATTTTTTATCATTATTTTAGAGTCTACTCTTTCTACTCATTAAAAAACAGTTTGCTGTAAAACAGTAAACTTTGTTACACTGGCAGCAACCTCACCCATCTAGTATTTACCAAGTGTCTTGATTGCATGATTTTCCCTTGTGCTCAATTTAATCTGGTGTTGTTTGGTACAGTAACATGTTGTATAGGCTTGGATCCTAGGACCGCTGGACTACAGCATCTAGCCCAAGTGTGTAGTAAGTTACACCATCTAGGTTTGTGTAAGTGCACTCTGTGATATCCACACAATGCAGAATCCCGTGTGAAACTATTTCTTGGAATGCGCATCCCGATCTAAGTAGCACATGACTGTATTCCAAGTAAAGGATCTATGTATTTCATGAATAGTGACCTAGTGAACATGTAATTTCTTTTTCCTTTGCTTCCCTATCAGCAACAGGAGGTTCAGGTCTCAGAAGTTGTCTTTCCTCATCCAGCTCCTCCCAATTGCTCCAGCAAGAAATAGGTGCAATAATTCGTTCCCAAGCCATGACCAGCTCTAGGTTCTCCAGAAGTCGTCCCTCTCCTACCCCTGGCACACACCAGGCAAAGAGCCCTCCACCTTGCCCTCACTCTCAACCTGCACAGTAAGCGAAGGAATTCCTTTTCCAACTCCTCCCGATATCTTTCTCGCCCAGTCTCTCATGCTCCTTATTTGATGACTTTCCCTCCCACCAGTTCTCTTTCGCGGTATGGCGCCCTCAAGGCGTCCCCAAGGCTTTAAGGGCACCCCGCCCGGCGACCCCAGTCCTCTTCTGTGTGCCTACGTCTGTACCACCAGCAGCTGGGCCCCAGGATCCCTCCCGCCTTTGGACAGCCCCGCGGGCCCAGGGACAGCTCTGACAGGTGCCCAACTGCAGAACACTTAACCTCTCACTTTCCCAGTGGTCCAAGTTCTCTAACCTGCCCCTGTCAGCTCCAGTGCGCCGTCGGGTCCAGATGCCGGCGCGGATCAGAGTTCGCCCTCGCCGCGACTCCGCCCCAGACTTTCCTTCTGGGTTTGCAGCGCCAAGCGCGGCCACTTACCCAGGGCCAGGAGCCGTGGCAGGGAGCTGGCGCCGCTGCCCGGGACGGTCCGGTCCATCAAACCAGCGCTGCGGGGCCGGGCAGGCCCTAGGCGAGCCGCCCGCCTCCTCCTGTGCCGCTTTTCCAGGCCTCCGGCGTCCGAGGGGGTGCCTGGAAACTAATCCCGGAGCCGGTAGGAAACGAAACTACTCTTCAGGCTGGAACCCTGGCTACAGGGCAGGCAAACACCCAGGGCGGCGGCCACTCGCTCCCTGAGTTTCACTGGGAGGAGGGAGCCTCCTATTTATTCTGCTCTTTTGCACACACCCCACCAGCGAGGCGCAGGACGTCTTGGTGGTAGTCTCCAGGTTGTTCCCACCCAAATTAACCCACACCCACACTCAAGTTCATATTGGGCCTGCCCTCGGGCCAGCTCAGCCGCTCCACCTGCTGGGTCGCACCTGACTGTTCCAGTTCCTCCGCCTTGGGGAGTAAACAGGGAGGGAGCAGGAAAGAATGCACTGGAGGGGCGTTAGATGTGCCCGACCGGGCTGCAGGGAGACCGGTGAGAAGCTCGCTCTAACTGCAGGAACCAGCTGAGGCAGAATCGGAGACCCAAAAGAGCTCTGGAATTCTAACTTCCCTTATTTCAGCCAATTACTGGTCTCCTTGAGGGATCGGCTCCAAGAAGCACTGGGGTTAACCGCAGGCATTTGACAATTTACAAACCCTTCATTTACGTATCATTTGTTGGATAACTCGGAGTTTGGACTCACCAAGAGCTACTTTTTAGAAATTTAATTTTTTTATTTATATATCTACTCTTTTAGTTATTGTATTCTCAGTGACTTAATTCGTTTACTCTATAGGATCTGTAAAAATAAGAAGGATGCTTTTTGCCTGTCTCTATGTCACCACACCCCCTCTTTTGTGGAGAAGTGCAATCCGACGCAAGAATTTTCTGGAACAGAAAGACATCCTCACAGCTTTAAAAGACAGAAAACAGCATCCAGTGTTATCTTACATGATTAATATATTTGCCCCTGAAATAACTAAAGGGTACAGCTGTTTTGGGTCTGTTATATACTCCCCTTGCAAGGTCAATGTGTGGAATCATGTCGCCTCAGTAGAGAAGTTGAATTTCTTTAACACCCAAAAGTCCAATGAACATTCATATACATATGAGATGCAATCAGACACCTGTCCCTTCCTCCTTACTGTTTAAATTATCCAAAATATGAATTTTTCTTCCACGTCATTTTAATGCTCTGAGCAACCCATATACCCAGAGAAATAAAAACCCACTGTTCATTTCAGAATCCCATGCTAGTTCATAAAGCTTTGACAGTTCATAAAGCTTTGACAGAGAGGTTCAGCATGGGGTGTAGAAAACCCAAGGTTGTGGGATAGGCCATTACTGCACCCGGATAAAATGAGGAGGAGAACGAGAAGCCAAGGATTTGGCACCATCCCCCTCCCTCTTCCTTTCCGGATTTTCTCTCCTTCCCTGAGGATCAGGGCCCTGTGTTAAGGTATCTTTCACTCTGAGATGACACGGTAACCAGCAACAATCCTGCTATCCCCCCAAAGAACATTACTATTTTATTTTTCTTTTCCACTGATACTAATGAAAAATAAAGCACACCTAAGTAAAAAAATACGAAGTCTTCACTCAGTATTGCAGAGTTTCACTGCTTAGTGTAAGTATTCATCATTCATGCCATTCAAATGGTAAATTAACTTTTCAGGCCACCAGATTATGAAATGGTGTGATTTAATAAATAGGCCAGATAAATTAAAAACCTTCCCTAGAGGCTTTATTTACTACCAGAAATAAAATAAGTACCCTGAGAATATGCCTTCCAAATTTCCTGACGCTGGAGGTTCTATCTCTTCAAGGTCCAACAACTTTCTCTCCTCCCCCTTTCCCGCCTTGCCTCCTTACCGCCTCCGTTTCCTCCTCCACTCTCTCTTCGTTTACTTGAGGGGGAAGGTAAATCTGGTATCCAACCACGAACTTTGGAAGAGTAGAGGGTAAGAATTAACCTTCCTGGGGCCTCATTGGTGTTACAAGGTGTGTCTCAATGCTTTAAATTTTAAATCAAGCTGCTGCTAAAAGAAGAATGGGTCAAAGCTATGCTGGCGTCACAAGGTAGGACTTGTATCCGCAGCCTGGGGATGGCTTGAATGGTGTCTTGCCTGTTCCAGCTTTAGGCAGGCAAAACCAGCCCTCCTAAATTTGGTATGAAGCTTAAGTGAATTCTTTTGAGGGACTGTAAGCATCAATCTTCTCTTCCTACACAGAGCAGTCTGTAGCAGGAACATTCCCCCTCCCACCCCGCTGGACAGGACAGTATAGGCTTGTGGTTATTTGTGGAGCATGATACAAACAGACACATATCTAGTGGTGGAAAAGAAAATTTTGAATGTATTTATTCTAGGTCAGCCTGTGTTCTCCAAATTATCACTTTAAAGTGGTTGGTAGTATAGAAAGGCTTCCTCTTCATAGTTTACATTATTTGACTCAATAAGAGTGGGTAAATGAAAAGAAATATGAATGACGAAGGACTTTTAAAATATAAAGTTTTTATAATAAAGATAAACATTATACATTTTAAATTATTAAAAATTAGTAGTACAGTACATGTAGAGAGCTTTCAAATATTCTACTTGAAACTATTGGATTAGTGTCTAAGGAAATCCAGTGAATAGAAATCATGGGTCGAAAGCTGTATTCAGGGGTTTTTGTTTACAATTTAGTTTTTCTGGGGAAGGACATTATTATTGTTTCTTTTTTCTTACTGATTTTATTGTACCTTTCTTTTCAGTCTTTCAGGGATCCATTTTTTTAAATGTATGCTTCAATCTGTTTGGCTTACTTTCTTTTTTTAATTGGCAGCTCGTTGTAAATTTTGTAAATCCCAGATATATTTTTCCCATAATATTATCTCTACTAGTTTTAGCTCAACATTATGATATTTTTCTTTGACCATAGTTATACACACTCCAAAAAGATAATTTCCGATTTAAAAAACAATCTGGGTTTTGTTGTGGCCCTAATTGTGGGCTAAGTAGGAAGCACCTAAGTGGCATGATTTCAGTGCTATCATATGACAAGGCCCTAAACATCTCTACCTAATACACCTGCCACTGTGGGCTCATCCCCTCCTACATGGTTCCAGATTCCCAACAATGTAGACAGTCCTCTGGGTGGGTCAACGGAGGTGGAATGTTATGTGAAATTGGTCTTTGGAGTCTGTTCAAACTGGAGCTGTGTCACAGAATGTCTGGGTCACAAATTATTCACTTTTTTAGCCTCAGTTTTCTTACCTATAAAATGTGACAGGAATGATTTGCACAGCTTTCCTGATTCACAATGCTATATACTCTAAGGCAAAAATCTTGTAATTAGAAATTATTCAGCATAATATAGTTGTTATAGTATTATAACAAGGGGGGCTAGTTATAGGTGGTTGCCATGGAGACTACTTCCAGCCTAGAGAGGATGTGGGACCAGGGTAAATGAGAATAGGGTACAATTCTGCATATATTTTTAAATAAAATCATTTAGTTTTTCTGATCAGTTGGATGTAAGTAAAAGAGAAAGAAGTTAAGGTGACCTCAACATTTTTGGCCCACATAACAAAAAGAATGTAGATACCATTTACTGACAGGAAGAAAGACTTGATTTGAGGGAGGAAATCAGGGGTTCCAATTTGGAAGTATTAACTTGAAATGCCAGTTAGACATCCAAGTGAAGATGTTAGGTGGACAGTTGGCATTGAGAAAAGAGATCTGGAATGGAAACATGAATTTGGGAATTGTTACCATAAAGGTGTCTCAAGCCAAGAAACACTGAGGGAGGAAGTGAAGAGAGGAGAAAAGATAAGACAGCATTGAACCCCAATGCATTGCAAAATTTAGAGGTTGGGGGAGCAGAGAAAGAAACAGCGAAGGAGAATGAGCAAAGAGGGCACCCTAGGTATAAGAATTCCATAGTGTGCACTGTTGAAGAACAAAAAGAAACACAAGTTTTCCTCCTGCCCAGTGTTCTTATCATTTGCCTCACAACTGTGAATGATTTGAAGTCTAGGCCAATACACTCACACACTTCAACACTGGCTTCTCTTTTCCTTGAAAGACACAGAATGAAAAAGGGCAGTTCTAAGTGACAGCTCACTCTAATCAGGGCGGAAATGGTTGGCCCAGCCCCCAGGTTAAAAGACATGCTGATGGGGTCTGATTAGCCCCCTGTAACGAGCACAGTCTGGTAGCAAGGAGGGGTAACAAGTACATCAGTGAAAATAGTTTTCTCATCCTGGAGTAACCAACCCTTTCGCATTTCTATAGGAAATGATATAGGATGTAAGACAAATGGGATTCCTCGATTACAATAAATGTCAAATTTTGCACTTCTTCAAGGGCATCATGAATTTACATTCCCTTGTCTCA
>PVJD01013750.1:0-32451 GCA_004026545.1 Mormoops blainvillei | reverse complement strand
GGGTTTAGAGATGAGGGTTCCTGTGTATTTTATTTTCAGTAACTTATTGGGGCAGACCACGGTGAGCCAGGATGCAGGAAACAAAGCAAGGGAATTTGAAGAAGAAAGGGGAGGAAATAAGGATGGACGGGAAAAGATGCTAAAATATGGGAAATTAAATATGTTTTTTAAAATTAATAATAACCAACAGGGGAAAATGATTTGGCCTCCGAGAGCAAAACGGGAGAACAGAAGAAGTAGTTAAATGGGGCCTGAAAAAAAAGCCAGAATCAAAACAATAAGGAAACCTCCACCGTTAGCTGTCTGCAGTCTGTGAGCCTCTGTTCCCTAACTTGCGCCAATGGCAAAATCACAGTCATCAGACTTTTAGTCAGCACTTCTCAAAGAATTACATCAAAGATGAGTCATCTCTGGAAAGGAGTTCCCTATTCTTCCCTTCGAAGTAGTGGCTTCTAGACCAGTCATCAAAACATCATTTTTTACTTTCTCAGTGTTATGGTAGGATAATTCCTACCACACAAGTTTCGTTCCAAAAGTCCAAATTTTTATTCTGAACAGCATGCCTTAGTGGAATGGGCTTAGAGGCCAATGAACCCTGGGCTCAGCTCCGGTCACTAGCTTTGCGCCTGTGAGCACACATTTTTAAGTTCTCGGAGCCTCAGTTGCTCCCTGTCTGTGATGGAGATTCTAAGGACCAAATGAGAGAGCCGATATAAAAAGGCCTTTCCCACATCTACTGACTAAGCACGGCTCAGTGACTTAAGAGCGATGATGCCACCCCATTAGGGAACCCAGGCTCACTTACGTAGGAGGACAAGTGAGAAAGAGCTAGAGAGAGAACTGGAGAGACAGGGCTGTAAATGTGTCTACATGGACCAAGAGAAAGGGGCAACGTGTGCATTTGTGTGATGTTTCTACTGTATGGGCACCTGGCGCCGGAGCACAGAGAAGAGACAACATGAGAGCGAGAACAGGGTGATGAAGAGGATGAGGAAGGGAGGCCCCACTGGGTAGAGGAGAAGTTTGACTTCACAGCATGTAACCTGCCACACTCCACATCAACAGACAGTGGGCCAGCGACCCAGAGCCTCCGATGTCTGGGTGCAGCCCAGTCCTGGATGGGCGGGGAACCACGACGCTAGTAAATGGTGAGTTCCTTGGAGGTAACCGCGTGGATCTGTAAGCGGGGCAAATCTTTAAAAGTGTGTTTCTCTTTTTGTGTTCCTGAGTAGAAATCTTCGCACTAGTCTGCCTGGGTAACGATTTTTCCAGAAGGAAGGTCTGAGTTTAGGATAGATGGAACAAGAAAAAGTGGTATGCTCTGTTTCTGTCGTTCAAAATCAGAGGGTGATACACACCTCTTAAAAAGGGACTTGCTGGACTCCTTTTAAGTCCTTCGCATTTTACCAACCAAGCTCAGAGGCTTCCCATCACAGGGGCCCCTGTCTCCCTTCCCTAGCTCTTCTAGGTGCGGCCTAGGAAGGGAAAGGTGTACCAGCAGGTCAAGGTTATCGCCAAAGGCAGGGCAAGGTGGTCATTCCTGTAGAGACTCACCACAGACTCTCCGATGCGGTGGTCCCATGCGCGCGTGCCCCCATACAAACCAGGGGCCCAGTGTGTGCAGAGGGAGGCATGTCGAGGGGCTCCAGACATGGCATGCCTCTGCTTACTCTCAAAGGCAGGTGAGGGGGGACTGGAGGAGAGGCCAGCCAGGCTGCCAAGGGGGAACTGGAAGGAGGGCAGGTCACCCAGCACACAGAACCCTGACAGCAAGTGAGGCCAACCACAGGTCCGGCAGAAGCACCCACAGTGCGAACAGCACCAAGTGGAAAGAGGCAGCTCTCTGTCTGGGTCCGGGAGCTGTGACTCCGCCCATTACCCACAAGGTTTCATCAGTATCAGCCCACCTCCCCCTCCCCTCCCCCCACCCCAGTGCCCCACACCCGTTGTGGAGGAAGCTGTGACTCTGCCCATTACCCACAAAGTTGCATTAGCATCAGCCGTGCCACCTCCCCACCTACCCTCCTCCCCCCAACCCTGTGCTCCACTCGCTCTGGGGAGGGAGCGGTTATCTGAGAGCCAAGGGAAGCAGAAGAGTATCCAAATGGGTTCAATTATCCAACACTTTTTTTTTTCTCTCCTTTTTGTTAAAGAGAGGGAGAGAAACATCAGTGCGTGGTTGCCTCTCGTGTGTCCCGCTACTGGGGACCCGACCAGCAACCCAGGCGTGTGCCCCGACTGGGAATCAAACGGGCGACCCTTCGGTTCATGGGCTGGCACTCAATCCACTGAGCCACACCAGCCAGGGCCAAATTAGTGAACATTTTAAACCAGGTGTTTATTTCGCGTGATGTGTCCCTCTCACCAGAAGGCGGGGGCTTGGGAAGGAACCCAAATGGTATGGGCTAAATCAGCTTCCCTTTCCTGCACGCCCAAGTGGGAACGCAGGTGAAATCTTGCAGTTCCATCGCGCACGCCCGCTTTGGTCTCAGGCAAAAAGACAGCCTCAGCACAACCTGCAGCTGCTCACCAGCAGAGCTTCCGAAGGAATGAGTTCATTGGAAGGACGGGAATATCCAGGAATGCGGTGTGGCTTAAGGGGGCGGTCCAGTGACTGTGGGGGCGGGGGCGGGGGGAGGGGAGGAGAACCCAGGGCACTGGCCGTGGGCAAGCGTTTTGTCCGCCGCTGTGTCGGTGGTGCCCAGAGCATAGCAGGTGTCCCACGACTCTGTGCGCCAGGAATGAACCCGTGAACATTGATCAAGTACCCGTCTCGTACTGAACATTGTAAAACATGCTCCTGTTTAATCCCCACGGCAGCCTTTGAGGTTGGTCTTCTCATGAACACAGTTCCAGAGAGAGAGACATGGACTCCCAAAGGTTGGAGAACCCCTTCCCCTAAGTGTGTGATGGGGACAGAATTCAAACACAGGCCAAAGGGACCGCTGTGACTTCTCAGTGCGTTTCCTCCTGTGGAAGGAAATATCTTCACATCGAAATCCCAGTGATATCTCTGGCCCCACTGGACATCACAAGAAAGACCCTGCTGTTCTCAGCCGCCACCCGACACCCGTTGCAAAAAAGTTTCCTTTGCTTCCGGGGTCCCACCGGGAAGGTGGCACCCATAGGGTGGCTGCTGCTGTATGTAAGCTGAAAGGCTGGTAGGACAGTTATCTGCATGGAAAGAAACCGTAGAGAAGTAGCAAGAGCTGTGTGGGAAACCAAAATTCAACCCCACAAAAGAAAAGGAAAAAGAGAAATCAAACTGTAATCACTACTTTCACCGAAACAGGCATTTTTAAACATCAAAAGGACCCCTGAGCTTTGTGTAATCAAAATAAACAACAGAAAAATAGGCCAAAATGCCCCAAACAAACCCCTTTCTTGGCTTTCCAGTGACGTTCCAAACCACACGAGGCTCGGCCGTCTGCTTTAATTACAGTATGGGCTTCGCCCTCTGGGGACGGGCTGGTTGGACACTGGCATCCACATTAACATCTGTCCCACCCTTGTGCTTTGATCTGCGGCTTCCTCTCAATTCGGCAGACATTCACAAGGCTGCAGAAACACAATCACTGTAATTTCGAAAAGCCTGCATTCCATTTCTCCCGGTTATAAAAATTAGCAAGACCCAATAGCCGCGGGGTCTAAAGAAAATCTGGCCGGCCCTCAGAGAAGGAGCTGGAGGCATAAAAGTGGAAATATGACCGTGGACACAAATATTTCACTGTCTGCCCGTCATGGCTCCTGATGACACAACTAGGATTTCCAAACAGAACAAGGAAAAGAAATGATTAGGAGCAAGTCACTTATCCCCAAAACGCGACAGTTAGACAAGTTAATCTCTCCAACCCTTTCCCACTCCAGGGGTCTGTGATTCCGAGCCTGGGAAGCCTCTGGGTGTTTTTCTGGGCCCCCCTGTGTAATGGAAAAGCGAAGTTTCTCTGGTTACTGACCTTGTGGCCTGGGAGAACTTCTTTAACCCCATTCGCTTGAGCTTCTTCATCCTTGGGGGACAGATAGTGACACATGGCTCGCCGGCTTGCTGTGGGGGGCTGATGGAAAAGCAGGAAGTCAGGCTTGCTCATGTACTTCTTACAGCTCTTCCTTTTTTAAGGACTTTTGGAACGGGAGGAGGAAGGGGGGAGACGGCATTTGGAAAGTGCCTACCTAGCACGCAGCATGGGCTGTGCAGGGCTGCCTGGTTCATCATGTTACAGGGTCGTACAAGGCGGCACCTTTCAGAAGGGTTGAGGCGCTACTGTCCTTGTACCGTCGTCACCATGCAGCGGAAATCCAGGGACCGGAGACCTCGCATTCAGACATGTGTCAGTCTCTGACGATCGGACAAGCCAACTGAGAAGTTTTCCAGAGCTGCAGCCCCCGAAACGTGAGCCGTCCTGCTCTACCGCCTCATCGCACAAGGGGTCATGCCAAGGCCACTGGAAGGAGATGGCCCCACGGTGGGACTTGCCCCCACAGAGGGCCATCTTGTGAGCAGCTCGGCTCCGAAACCTCAGTTATTCTGATTTAAATCAAGTGACAAAATAGCAGCTTTGAGGTCACTTAACATGTTACATTTGGTTTAAGATTTTTTTGGATTGGTTACCAGCACTTAAAAATCAGATTTCACGTCGATATCCACACTTTTTGCTCCGTTTGGGACACCTTGGACCCTGGGCTCACATTCCCAGCTGGCAACAGAGAACTGGAGGAGGCAAGGACTCCTCCGCCGGGAGGGATGTTAACAGTGGTCCCCCCTTCTCCGCTCCTCCCACCAGGAGCTGCGTCATCCCTTCTCCCAGCATCTCCACGTCATACGCACGCTCTGCCCCGCAGTCACTCAGCAGCTGCCTGGGTTCTCAGATCAACTCTCACAGTATCACAGGCTTGTGTGCAAGTAAACCTTGATTTTACTTAATAATGGCCCAAAGCCATTCATGTAACTCTTATTACAGCATATTGTTATAACTGTTCCATTTTATTAGCAGTAATTATTAATCTCTTACTGTGCCCAATTTGTCAATTAAACTTTATCGCAGGTATATATGCCTAGGAAAAAACATAGTGTAGATAGGGGTCAGTACTAACCGCAGTTTCAGGCATCCGCCTGGGGTCTTGGAACGGGTCCACCGCTGGTAAGGGGGGCTACTGCCCTCTCAGGCGCATCGCGGTCCCTACCTGGCCTGCTTCACTGCCTGGCTCCTAGGGGCACTTGTGTGCCATCGTGACTCAGTATACCCAAGCAGACTGGAAAACCTTCTCAAGGCCCCTCAACTCCCAGGATGCAACTGCTCAGCATCTAAGCAGCTATTAAGACACTTACTCACGAGGAAGGGGTGGGCGGCTGGGTGGAAGGGGACAAAGGGGGAAAAATTGGGACAACGGTAGTAGCATAAACAATAAAAATAAAAATAAAAAGACACCTAGCCATGAAGCCGATCTAACGAGGTGCCTGTTTTAGGGACAGAGGGACACTGGCCAGCTCAGTGCTGTGGCATACAGGCTGAGGGGCTTCGGCCCCTCCCCACCCCCGCCAGGAATGGGGGCCCTCATGGTGCCGTGGCCTCTGTAACTGCCCTGCATGATACACAAAATGCCAGTTTAAAAGGCAGCAGCTGCATCAGCCACCAACCCTGCGAAGGCACTTCCACAACGGGAAGGGACACGTCAGCCTCCCGAAGGCCGACATCAAACAGGGCTCCCGTTGACTGAACGCTTCCCAGGCCCGACGGTCCCCTTCAGCGAGAATCAGCCCCGCTGCCTGGGAAAGTCCGGCGAATCGCGGAGGGCCCGATCTTAGCACAGCCGAACAGACAAGCCCTTATTCTCCCAGAGCCCACACTTGGCTCGTCTCAATGGAATCGCTCCCGCTTCTCTGCGGCGCTCTTTCCCGGTACGGGATGGTCGTCAGCCCGAACGCCAGCCCTTGAATCAGGCCCTCCTTGCGGGACGGGACTTTTATGTCGGCTCGCCCCGGTAAAGAGCTCAAGCTTTGTCGTCCTTCACTGAACTTGGCAGGGCCTCCTCATTCTCCTAAAGGGAAGTGAAAAGCAAGACTCGGCGCTGGGCGGCTGATGGCTGGCTCCTGGCAAGAGCCGTGGACTGTGAATGGTGTCCGACCCGGAGGGGCCTCGGGTGGGCAGCCCCAGCCCCCAGGGGAGGCCCTGCCAGCTCTGCAACGTGGAAGCAGGCGGCAGTCTCCATCAGAGCCACTCCTTGAATCCCCCCCCCCCCCCCCGCCAAAGGGGCCCCGGTGCTGCCACGCCGTCTGCTGCGGGCAGATTTAAATCTGAAATCCGAATGACAGACAGGGTCATGGAGTGACGTACAAAGAATGTGGGTTGTTCACGGCACAGAGAAACTAGAGCAGCCGCTCTCAACTGGCAGCCACTAGAATGCGTAAAACACGCAGTACCTGACTAGTGAGTCGGGGGCACTGACCTCTTTTCCCTTAGACTGTCAAATGAGAAAATGACAACAGCCAATGCAACAATAGCTATATGCTGTGAACACCCAGCCTTGAGCCATAATATATAGGTCATACAATAGAGCGGTATCTTATAGGTCGCCTTGCAAAGTAAGGCTGCGTCTGACCGGAAATCCTTACATACAAGTATAGGCACCTGATTTTTCTAAAAGCCACTTTGGAGCAAAAAGGATAGGTAATTACTATTTTGTTGTTGTTGTTGTTGTTGGTAAAGCAATCAAAATTATACCTATTTTTTGTCAGATCGGCAAAAAATACATTTTTTGACGTGCCGCAGAATTTTAGTAATTAGTTTACGCGTGCTGTAAGATGAGCACGGTTGAAAATCGCTGAGCGAGAGTAATCCTGGTGTCTGAGACTTCTTTTGTATGGAATTCAAATTGCTCTTTTTCCTTCAGGTTGATTTAATGAAAGTAGAAAAGAAGTTGAAATGCTTTCAACCGTAAGAAAATGTTCTGATTCTTCTCCGCCAAGTGGAAGTTTCCTGCCAGTTACCTGCCATTCTTAGTTCACAATGAAACGCAAAGGGTGCGGCGAACTTACTGCCATTACGTAGACACGCGATTCCGTCGCAGTCGCCGTGGTGCGGACCTCCCAGCCACGTGACAGTCGCGCCAGACTAAGCCCTTCACTGACCCAAGCCGCGCTGCTCCCCGACACTGGCCTCGCCCAGGAGAGAGGCACAGCACGTGAGCGCGGTGGGGTCCGCCAGCGAAACTCATCTCCTGCATGCTTTTCTTCCTTCGAAGTTTATTTTATTTTTTTAAGATTTCAAAGAATTCTTTTATTTATTTTTCAGAGAGATGAGAAGGGGGGGAGAAAGAGAAGGAGAGAAAATCAATGTGTGAGAGAAACCTCGATTGGCTGCTTCTCGGGCACCCCCGGCTGGGGAACCTGGGCTGCAGCCCAGGCGGTGCCCCGACTGGGAATCGAAGCTGTGACGTTTCCGTTCACAGGCCTGCGCTCAGCCCACGGGGCCACACCGGCCAAGGCTCGATGTTTATTTAATTCCTCCAAATTCTCCATAGGCTATTTTATCAACGAGGCAAAAATTTTCTATAAATAATTGTTTCTGATAAAATCGCGGATTGCCTCTGAAAAGCCGTCCATCTATTAAAAAAAAAGGGGGGGGACAGAGGGAAAAAGGGGGAGGGGAGAGGGTAAAGGGGGGATAAATTGTGATGGAAGGAGTTGACTTGGGGCGGTGAACACACAATACAATATACGGATGATATATTGTTATAGAATTGTACACCTGAAACCTATGTAATTTCATAAAGCAATGTCACTCCAATAAATTTAATAAGAAACAAACAATTTGAACACGCACCCATGCCTCAGGTGATGCATTGGTGGCCACTGTCAGGGTCAGTGGAGTGCCCATGGTGTCTTCTGGCTAGAGAGTCGGGCCCCATCCTGGAAGCAATAGGATACCTGGTCCATCAGAGCTGGACCTCAGTAGGTCACTGGGACACCATGAGAAGGGCCATTCCAATTTCCACTGGAACCACCGGTCCTATCGAGGACATTGCACCTCACAAAGGCCATTGGTTCAAAATGCATAGTGCATCTTGAAGAAGCGGACTTCTCATCATGCCCGAGAAGTGGCCTTTCTCAACGTCAAAGCTGACATTCTGTCATTCCAAAAGGCTGGCGGCCATAACACAAAAACCTCAGACACAGAAGTGAACCCAAACACTAGGAAGCCGGAGCGCTTCCCATCCTGGGTGAGCTGTCTCCGTGGTCCGGGGCGGAGCCCCAGAGGCAGAAAGGCTGAGCAAGGAGGCAGGCGCCAGTGGGGGAGGCCCTCAGCCGCCCC
Organism: Mormoops blainvillei; assembly: GCA_004026545.1. Taxonomy (NCBI): domain Eukaryota; kingdom Metazoa; phylum Chordata; class Mammalia; order Chiroptera; family Mormoopidae; genus Mormoops; species Mormoops blainvillei. The sequence goes on along the minus strand of PVJD01013750.1, from coordinate 24,142 downwards.
CCTGCAGTCCCCAGCCACCCTCGCAGCAGCGGCGGGGCCACCATTTGCCAAGGGTGCGGTGAGGGAGCCAGGGGCTTCGTGCTGCACAGCCCACCCGCGGCCATTGGTCATTATTAATCTTGGTCATTAATCGAGCACGGCAATGCACAATCGTGCACACACGTCATTCAGTGTAAGTGCAAGAGTTTCTGCGCCATCCGTTCCCCGAAAAGGAAACAAGTGCCTTTTCTCTCTTCCCTGTCTTTCTTTTCTCAAAAGCGGTGACAGCAGAAAGGTCTTCCTGTCTCTGGCTTCACCAAGCAGTGCTTCAAGTTTTAATTCAAGAGGCTCGACGATATTATTTGGGCTAAAACAAATGCAGTTCATTATTTATGTGATAGCCACAAACTCCTATTTTGAGTGTTTTCTTTAGCTATAATCATTAAATTTTATCAACTCCGTTTTTAGCATCCTCAGTCCTATTAGTATGAGGGATTTTATTAATATCAAATTATCTTTTTTGGGGGGGGAAGGTTTTATTTATTTTTAGAGAGAGGGGAGGGAGGGAGAAAGAGAGGGAGAGAAACATCGACCGATTGCATCTTGCACGCCCCCAGTTGGGGACCTGGCCCGAAACCCAGGCGAGGGCCCTGACTGGGAATCGAACCGGCGACCTTTCTGTTTGCAGGCACCAGCCAGGGCTCAAATTATCTTTTAATTAGTGAAATAAATCTCACTTGGTTGTGTTGTGTAACAATCCCTTTACTACAACCTAGGATTCTGTTTGCTGATATTTCATGTAAGATTTTAGCACAAATATTCATTGTGGGAATTGTTACCATTTGATTTTATTGCACAGTATCTGTTATGTTTTTGTATTGAAAACTCGATGGCGATAATAGCAATTTTTCCATCCTTGTACTGCTTTAGATTCCACCATTAAAAGTTAGATAGAATTCCTCTTTGGAAAAAAAAAATAAAGCCTACTTTAAAACACACCAAAAAACCTCATTGTCCATTTTTTAAGTTAAAAATACTTTAGGTTTTCACTGTTGAGAATGTCATTGAATTAATACATTTATTCTAATTTTTTACTTAAGGGAGAAAATGGCCTATCCATTCCTCTTCTGAGAAGACGAAAGGCTGAGCCGTTTTTTTTCTCCAGTGGAAATCTGATGTGTATTTAGGCCTCAAAGATGCCAGACAAGCGGTCCCCCCGTAGTTAGCTGTTATGAACATTTAGTTATTGGCACACACGCACTTCAAATATGTAACTTGATTTGCATGTAACCGAGACCTGGGAAGAACATCTAGCGCTGGCCGCTTTACAAGTCTCATGGAAAACCCAGATGAGTAAAACCAAGTGCGCAACCCGGGCTCCTCACCTGGGGCTGCAGACCGGGGCACAGCACCTGCCCCCCAGGGGCCCTTGAAAGGAAAGGAGAGGGCAGCCAGGTATCTCCCTGAACTTTACCCGCCAGCAAGGTCGGTCGCTAAACTAGCTTGCATTGAATTCCTTATAAAAAGAAAAGAGAAATAAAAAAGAGCAGAGAGCAGAAACCCGTTTTACACAAATCATCTACAGATCTTTAAATTACCTCAACACATTTCAATTTTTTGCTAGTCGGTGCCACGATTCAAAATAACTGATTGCAGGGGGCAGGAGAGGGGACACTGAATGGCTGTCGTTTGTAAAAGAGAAACTGATAAAATGATTATATAAAATGAGAGAACGTATATAAAACTGCTTGTCAAACTCTGTGTGATTAACGGGTCTTTCTGCTGCTTTCAATTAGGAGGTCTCCTAAATTCCTTGTAATCCTGCAGCTCCTAACTATGGTGTTTTTTTATGGTATAATAATTCAGCTGGGGAAAAATATTGACATGCAATATTTAGAAAATCACCCTGGGCAGGTAGCGCAGTTGGTTAGAGCGTTGTCCTGTTACACCGAGGTTACGAGTGGGTCCCCGGTCAGGTCACATACAGGAAGCGACCAATGGATGCATCGATAAGTGGAATAACAAATCGATCACTTTCTCTCTCTCTCCCTCTCTCTCTCCCCCCTCTCCTTCTTTCTCTCTCTAAAAATCAACACAAAAATATAAAATAAAATATTCAGAAAATTGAGACAAAAGGTTTCATAGATGGAATACGCTAGGTGATTGTTTGATATCCTAATTCGCTTTGCACTTGTGAGTGGGAATATGAAAATCTGTGTTTTTCTGAATGCTTCCCTGACCGGTATCTAGACAAGGAAGAGAAACCAACTATTTCTGCAGGTGGCCGCTCCAACCAGCTGGAGCGGAACAGCATGTGAGGGCCGACCACTATTTCTGGTGCCATGAAAGAGCTGCAGAAGTTTGGAGAGTGAACAATCTCTAGACACACGGTCTTTCGTTAATGCCTTTACAAGTGATTTAACACCAGTCTTCTCCTATTTTAGGACATAATTTTACTGGCAACTTAAATTTGTTTTGGCCTGGAGTGTCTAGACAGAGGGCACAAGAGAAACTCTGAAGTTAGAAATAAATATGATTTCCTTTACACAAAAGGATGAAACCTGAGGTCCTCCCACCAGTACACCGTCGTTAATAAACAAAATTTAACCGAGTAAATCTGAAGGTCTCATTGGCCCCATGAGGCGACTCATGGATGGGGCATTGGCCCATCTAGCAAATAAAAGGGCGCTCCAGGGAGTGGTACCCAACGGAAAGTTTTCAGTCAGAAGGAGGATGGGACTAAGAAGTTGAGTGGATTATTTCAGGCAAGGACACCCCGCTTTGGAGGAAGGCAGGAGTATCTTATCAGACAGATTCCTTTACTGTGTGAATCACAAGACTCCAAAACAGACTGGTTTGAAATTCCTCTCGCGGGAGAGGCGGAAATTGCAACGAGGTTAGGTATTCAACCCAGGTTTGGGGTCATGGGTCTTTAGCACAAGTGACACCATTTCGGGCCTGTGGGTTTCTCTTTCACACCTTTGAGGGGTAGATCTGCTGACGGTGAGGGGCATCTGAGCTGTTGGTGTTCTCGACTATGAGAGGGCCACCTGGGGCCCAGTGGGGTTGGCGTGCAAGCCTGGCGTGCAGGGTCCTTCAGCCGCTCCAGAGTCACCCCCCCAACCCCCTGGCATAAGTCATCCCAGAAACACACAGCACACAGAAGACTTATTTAGACTTCTCTCTCTGGTCTTCTAGATAATTTGTGATTCATTACCTTGCGATGAGTTTGCCGGTAAAGATACTGATAATTAAGGACGTGTGTCACATTTCCTCTCGGGTTGTGAATTTTGGTGTCCTTTCTCTTTCAGCCAGGTCAAACAAGGCTTATTTGAATGAAGACGTATTCAAAGGCAGGCTGTGTTGACGCACTTGAACCCAAGGGCTCCGCGGGGCAGCTTTCACAGGAAGCAGAGCACGAAATCGGGGGAGGCAGACACCCAAAATACTGTCGAGTGCTTCGGTTTCACATGGGACCTAGAACAACCTGAAAAGCTAAATACAAACACCGGTATTCCCACTGAGGACTTTGCACCTTTCCACATCTACATGTTAAGCTCCCACGGCGTACCTTAAAGTTACTTAGAGATGCCGGTTACATAAAAGCCAAAGATGAGACGCATCCAACATCAATCTCGTTTGTGCAGTGATATTATTTCACAGTCCTGAAGAAAGCGGCGTGTGAGGGGAGGGGTGCCGCAGTGGGCGACCCCGTGGAACGAGCTTGTTTCTGGCCGTGTGGGTGGGGAGAAAAAGGGTCCTAGGGCACGTGACCTCACAGGATGACCTGATCATAAACTCCTCACTGGGTGGGTCATGGTGGTCACGTCCCAGGCACATAAGTGTTTTTGGCAAAAGGTTTCTCTTTGCCTTCAGTGAGCGCGGCATCTGGGTGGACACCCCTTGGAGAGCCAGCAGGGAATTCTGTTGACTCTCCTGCAGTCCCATCCCCGCAGTGCTTTCTCCCACTTTCCTGTCACCTTCCTTAATCTTCCCTCCTTGACATCAAACGCATAAAGGAAACTGCAATACTGGTCCTCTCGGGGCACTTGGTGACCTCGTCTCCTCGCAATTGCCATCAGTTTGGGTTCGGATAAACGGATAAACTCGTGTGGAAAAGTTACTCACAGGCTTGGACGTTCTTATACCAACATCAAGCTCCCTGGACTTCAAAGGGAAGGAGCCCCCAGAGCGCCAGGGCTGGGGGGACGCATAAATCCCTGGCGTCTGTGAAGTGGTTGGCCCAGCCCCCACAGCACACAGCCTGGGGCAAGCATCCCTGCTGCAGGGCGGGTGAACGCTGGGTGCGCCCATCAGGGGGACTGGGAGCAGGGAGGGCTTCCCCTGGGGCTGTTCTTTCTGCCCTGGTATCAACAAAAAGCAGAAAGGCGGAGTGATAATGGGATTAGTGCTGTAGGGAGTAGATAAGCAACTGTCCCCCCATCCAGTCAGCTGGCCTCAGGGCCCTGGCAGCACCCATGGCACACCTGCGGTGACTCCCTGGGTTGTCCACAGGAAGGAGCCCACTGACAGGGCTGAGCCCAGGCGAACAAGGTGTCGCGTCACAGAAGCTTACAGAATCCTCAAGAGCGTGTTGTTACCTGACCGAAGGCCTTTCATACCTTGGCTCAGGTGGTAAGAAAGGGTTAGGCACCCTCCAGTTGGCAAGCCTCCAGGACAGGTATTTTTAGGGGATCCTGCCAGGGTCCTCAAAGAGCTCATTACAAGGCACTGTATAAGCCCTAAGGCTGATACCACATCACACCCCCCAGACTCTCCCAAGACACAGAAATCCTTCCAACGCACAAACGCCAACTCAGGCCAAAGTCCCATCCTATAGACGCAGAGAGGGTCGCGTCAGGTTGCAATGCCAGAGCACTTTCCTGTTGTGGTTTCGGGGGCCTAAGGGAACACTTGAAATGCACCTGTTCCCTCTGTGGGGTGCTTTGGGACTTGTCTCCCATCTACTGCACTCTTTGCGATCTTGCTCCGTACTTTCACAGAGCAAGTCTCACACAGTCCTCAGGCGCAAAAGTGGAAGTCCGTCCCCCACGTTGATTTTTTTTTTTTTTTATTTCACAGGTCCTAAGAATATGGTCAGATAAGTTGAGACCAATGTATATACCCAAGTAAACAACACCCTAAAAAATGAAGATATAGAATATTGCTAACAGTCTAAGAAGTCCCCTCATCTTCCTTTGCAGCTCATCTTCCACCCCGTGCAACTAGTCTCCTGATGGCTCTGTTTGTAGGCTAGTTTCCTCTGTTCTGGGATTTCGCCTGAGCGGAATCGTGGCCTACGTTCCCTTCGATGGCTGGCTGGCTTCTTGAGCTCAACTGAGGGTTTTGAGATTTATGCAAGCAGTGGCCAGCCGCACTCGCAGCTCCGTTTTGACTGCTGAACAGCGTTCCACAGAGTGCATTTACCACGAGGTGTGTATCCGCCGTTAACACGGAAGCTGGTTGGCGGGCACAGGAGGGTACTTCAGTGAAACAAAATGCAGCGACGCCCGGTCAGGTTGGCACTCCCCACTTGGCTTTTGCTCATGGTTATACCCAGAGCTAAATTCGATTTTTAATCTGTAGTCCTCAAAGGGATGAAAAGGGGAGCATGGGAAAAATAGGCATTACTTGGAAGTCTGAATTCGAGGGGAAAGTGTGGTGAGTACGGGACGTATGGGGGGGTGGGGGTTTCTCCATTGTGAGGCAAGCTTGTTCTTGGTCCCAGCTCTGAGCCAGGGCTCTGAAAAGACTGAATTAAATGGAGGGCTAACCTTCGCTCCGAGTTATCGTCTCCTGGGCTCTCCTAGCTCCTTTGACCTCTGGTTAAAAATCCTTTTTCGTTGCAGGCAGTTGAAAGGTTTTGCACGATTGGTTGCTTGCTTAGGTATTCTGTGAGATGACTCTATCCAATGAGTAAGTTTGGCAGTGAAGGCCATGTGCATGTAGAAGAATATTTTGAGTCCCTTTCCTCGGACCATGTGAAGCACACATCAAAAAAGCAGGAAGGGAGGTTGGGAAAAATGATACAATTTATTGTGATTTCTCAACATCAGAACTTAAAGTGTCTACATGGTAAGTACAAAAGACCCTGTATAAGGGCTCGTTTGGGTTACTTGTGAGTCCTTCCTCAGTATGTTTAAAATCTACTTAGAAAAGTAGAGCCCTGGCTGGTGTGGCTCAGTGGATTGAGTGCCGGCCTGCGAACCAAAGGGTGGCTGGTTCGATTCCCTGTCAGGGCACATGCCTGGGTTGCAGGCCAGGTCCACAGTAGGGGGCGCATGAGAGGCAACCACACATTGATGTTTCTCTCCTTCTCTCTCTCCCTTCCCCTCTCTCTAAAAATATAAATAAATAAAATCTTTAAAAACAGAAAGAAAAGACCTATTTAGTTCAATCCAATCAGCTGGGAGAAATATGAGATAGATCTAATTTGGTCTCTAAACAGTTCCCCCTGGCTGGCGTGGCTCAGTGGACTAAGCTCTGGCCTGTGAACCAAAAGGTCGCTGGTTCGGTTCCCAGTCAGGGCCCATGCCTGGGTTGTGGGCCAGGTCCCCAGTGGGAGGTGTGCGAGAGGCAACTGGATGTTGTATCTCTCACACACTGACCTTTCTTTCCCTCTCTTTCTCCGTCCCTTTCCCACTAAGAAGCAAATAAACAAAATTTAAAAAAAAAACAAAAAACCACATGTCCTCAGCAAACATCATCCCAGCTGAGTGTGTAGCGAACAAGATTGAAAAAATCGTAGCTCAATACCACACAGAGATCATACAAACTCATCAGGACCAGTATTGTGGGTTAATCTGTGGGTCAGAGACTATTTTATAGTTAGAATTTGTTTATGTGTCACTTGAGTATTATCCCTCGCATCTCAGTTGAAAACATGGTCGCTAATACTTAGGTTCACTTAAATGTCCAGTCCTCGCTTCGTAGGGTCTCCACGGAGGAGCCCATCGCCCGTCCGAAGTTGCTCTTTAGGGAGTGGCTCTCCGACAGAGCGGCACCTGCAGCCGTCTGGAAAGCCCGCGGGGTCCCAGCGATTGCACGGGTCTTAAGAACATGGTTGGGCAAGTTTAGACGAATGGATACGCTCCAGTAAACAACACGGAGGCATCGGGCGGCAAAGTCACCCAAAAGCACGGTCTAGGAGCAAAGCACTACAAGAGCATCGTGGCCTTGGACGCATCCTAAACGCAGGCCTTTTCCGGGGCAGATATGAACCCAACTTGAAAAAAAGTAAAGCTAAAGTCTTTACAAGGCTTTTTGTATTGGGGTGGGGGGGAGAGGAGAGATGCCATAAATCACAACCCGAGCGTTGATGTCACTAAAATAGAATCCAGTTCCTAATTAGCATGAATGCAAAATTTCCATTACCATAAAATTCTGAATTCCTAATAATAGTGGCTCGAGTTACAGAAATTTTTCTACTTATAATACTTGAAAACAAGATTTTTTTTAAAAGGCTTTGTTTATTTATTTTTAGAGAGAGGGGAAGAGAGGGAGAGAAACATCGATGTGAGGGAGAAACAGCAATCAGTTGCCTCTCACAAGCACCGCAACTAGGGACCGAACCTACAACCCAGGCACATGCCCTGACCGGGGATCAAACCAGCAACCCTTCGGTCTGCAGAAGGGTGCCCAACCCACTGAGCCACAGGACAAGCTTTTTATCTGAAGTTTCTGTAGTTATAATCAGACTTGATATCATTGGGAATAAAATATTATTTGATGTCATTTTGTAACTCTGTTAAATATTTATGAGCCAGTGGTACTTTTTTACAAGAATATGTCGAGACCTGGCTGACGTGGCTCAGTGGGCTGTGCATCAGTCTGCAAACCGTAAGGTCACTGGTTTGATTCCTGGGTCAGGGCATGTGCCTGGGTTGTGGGCCAGGTCCCCACTTGTGGGTGTGCGTGCGAGAGGCAGCGGATCAATGTATCTCTTGCATATCGATGTTTCTCTCCCTTTCTCCCTCCTTCCCCCCTTCTCTAAAAGTAAATAAATAAAATCTTAAAAAAAAAAAGAGTATGTCAAGTATTACTCAGATTGTTTAAAATTCTGTGTGTTTTAATCAAAATTTGATGGATGTTTATTTTAGTATAAACATACAGTTACTGAGGTTTAATTTGTTTGTTCGTTCCATCTTCTGTGTTCGGGATACACTGAATTAAAACCAGATACTCACGCTGGGATACCACCAAGGAGCCCTTCCTCACAGCCGCAGTTCCCTGACCAGAACTGGGGATCCGTCCTACCTGTGCCTCAGAAAACCCGTCCGTGACCACCCCGCTTTCTTGGGATGAAAAGCACTGCCTGGGCTTTCCGGGAAGAAGGCACATCTCCTCACTGGGTCCTGTGGTCCCAGGCGGGCAAGCATGCTGTCCTCCCTGGGGCTGAGCTCCCCCTCCCCGTCAAGGCCAGCGGCCCCGCCCCATCTCCACCAGGTCATGGGAGTCACCGCTGTGCTTAGAAAGCCACGTCCTGGAGCAGGACCCCTTTCCCGCCCACAGAAACCCCCGGTGCACTTGCTTTTCCATCAGGCTTGGCTCTGCAATGAGAGCTCTAGGACGTGAGGGTAGCATGAAGTCATGCCTTCCGCCTCGGCAGACAGAAGGATAGACCTTGCAGTTCGTTTCCCGCCTTTTGTCTTCGGAGCATTTTTGGCATTTCCTTTAGGAAGCTGGGGGTTGTGACCTAGGGCTTCCTTAGTGAGCACACTTCTGTTTCCCACAGTTAACCTTACCCAGAAATGACATCCACCCTATTACGTGAGGTTTATCTTCCCGTCCCAACTGTGTCCTGTGCACTCAACGACACTTTTGAAAGCACACGTTCCGAATAACAATCGCGCTGGAGAGCCAGGCACACCCAAACACTTCCATTCAACCCCCAGCGACAAGGACAAGGAGACAAGGACAAGAAACAGAGCGTTAAGGATGACAAGGAGCCTGTTTGGACTGTAAAGTACATTTGCTCTCGTTTTAGAGTTTGGAGACATTAATGACTAGAGATGCTAAGGGCTGGCAGATGCTCTGAACTGAAAGTTCTCGGAGAGAAGGGGTCTGCAACTCAGCCCGAGGCTACGACTCGCAGCTTCAGGGGTACCGCACAGCTCCCGGTTGTTCCGCGGTAGAGTGGGAGGAGCCAAGGCAGCGCCCTGAAAAATCACGCGATTTACTATTATCTCTCGTATCCACAGCCCCCCTCCCCCCGCCCTTTCCCTGCACGCTGGTAGCAAGCCAAGGACATAAGCTGTTTTGGATAAGTATGAGTTGACCATTGAGTTTCCATAATTCAAAAATTTAAATTAGATTTGCAACCACACTGCTCTGTTATTTCTTTAAAAACTCATGTTTTAGGACAGAATTATTGGACTTTGCTTAGCTTGGTGTGGATGCGATTTAAAAGCCAAACAATAACATTTCCCTACCATGTGGTATTTAGAGGTGGGTGGTTCTTCATCTCATTCTTTACTACTACTCTTCGGTGTTAACATATTGAAGTTTCTCTTCCTGAAAAAGATAGAGTGGTTTCTAAACAAACCGCATTTTTTTTTATACCCTAGTTTGTCAAGGTAAAGATCCTTTAAACAATAACAGCCGTTTGCCCTTAACTTTGATTCGAAGGAGCCACAGAATAAAACAGAAGATCTCAATAATTATTTTTAAAGTACTCTTCACAAAGGAATCTTTCAAAAAATCAGTTTATTAATGTTTAAAAGTTGATAAAGCTATGTGCAAAATGATCCACAAAAGTCAGAAACCTATTAAATACTATTTTTTTAAAAAAGACATTTCTTGGTTTAATTGCACTGAAAACCATACTAAAGAGACAGCGATGTATTTTTATTCTTTGTAACATTTACACCCATGTTCCATGAACTATTTAATGAACTGAAAAACTTCTGGCGTCCCCTATCAGTTAAAGTAATGCTTTAAGGGCACAAAGAGGGTGATACTTTCTTTAAAAATACACATTCAATGGTGTTAACACAGGTTAGAAAAATCCAATAAAATGCTGAAACAAATACATTCAAAAATCATGAAAAAACCTTGCAACACAACAAAATACAACCATCCCGTTTGCAATGCTTCACACAACACTCTGAAATAAACATCAACAAAAGTGCCAAAGACAGATGTTGCATGCGTTAGACAAATTCGTTAGGAAATCCTTCTTGGTTTACAAAGTCCACCCCCCAGTCCCTTTTCACCGTGTTCTGTGCCTTTGTCTTTCCTAGGGCACAAGGGTCCTGGCTGATACCGTTTAGATGGGCTGGGCTTCCCTACACAGATTTCAGCCACAATGGCAGGATACTGTCACACATTCCATTGTAAAGATGTCGAAAAAAAAAAAAAAATCAAAGTGACTACAACCAAATTCCAAAAAATGGCTCCAGGTTTCGTGGAAACTTTGGCCTCAGCAAATGAAACTGCCAGACACGTCAAACCATCCCCATCTCAGTCTGCCTCCTGGACTCCGCCTATCAGCTACAGATGACGGAGAAATGGACCGTGCCACACCCCTCCAGACAGAGACACTTCTTCCACCTGGGGCCCTTGGTCTTTGAGGAGGGCCAGGGGAGCCCTTCCAGAGCTAGACAACGCTAGATCTCTCTGGCTCAGCACAAAAGCAAGGCTCCAGGGGCAGGAAGCCGGCTCCAGGCTCAGACCTGCGCTCCACCCTTCCCCAGGGCATTGTTCGCAGGACTAACTGTACCCCGGCCCCCACCAGCCCCCACCGGGCCCCAGGGGCACGTCTTCCTCTCCCGCCCTCCCCCGGCTCCCGCAGCTCCTCCCTGGCAGCACTGAGGCACAGAGACGTTTTCCAAACACTGGGGGTGGGTGGTCTTGCCAGAACACTCCCCGTGGGTCGGCAGCTTCCAGTTTTAGGAAGAAGAGTTGATGTTCCCAGAGGACATTATGGTTTCCGGGTTGTCCCCATCGTCCTTCTGGGGGTGAGACGAGTTGTCTGACTTACTGCGGCTGAATTCCACGCCCGCGATGATGGGGCGCTTGAACTTGCCCGCGGCGTCGCCGCTGGGACACTTGCAGCAGGACAGGATCCGGATGAAGGCCCGGCGCATCTCCTTGTTGGTCAGGGTGTAGATGATGGGGTTGGTGCCGGAGTTGAGCACGGCCAGCACGAGGAAGTACTCCGCTTTGAAGAGGATGTCGCAGGCGCTCGCCTTGCAGCCCACGTCCAGCAGGAGCAGGATGAAGAGCGGCGCCCAACAGGCGATGAAGACGCTCAGCACGATGATCACCGTCTTGAGCAGCGCCAGCGACTTCTCCGAGCTGCGGCTGGTCTTGGACGCGTTCTTGCGGAAGGTGAGCCGGCGGCTGCGAGTCCTGACCAGGGAGTAGATCCTGCAGTAGAGGATGACGATGGAGAGCAGCAGCACGGTGAAGACTGTGGTGCAGAAGAGGATATAGTGCTTGTGGTAGAGCGGCAGCACCGTGGAGCAGCCGGGCAGCGCGCCCACGCAGTTCCAGCCCATGAGCGGCAGGCCGCCCAGGACCAGCGAGATGACCCAGCAGGCGCTGATGAGCAGGAACGAGCGGCAGCTGTTGCTCTCGTTGTGCAGCTTCATCTTCAGCATGGTGATGTAGCGCTCGATGGCGATGGCCAGCAGGCTGAACACGGACGCGGACAGTGCCACAAACATACTCCCTTCCCGCAGGAACCACTGCACGGGCGTGAGCTTGTAGGTGTTGGCCCCGGAGAAGAGCAGGTTGATTGTGTAGGCCACTCCTGCCAACAGGTCGGAGAGGGCCAGGTTGCCGATGAAGTAGTACATGGGCCGGTGGAACTTCTTGGTTTTCCAGATGGTCAGCAAGACGAAGATGTTCTCCACGATGATGAAGCAGCAGATGAGAATGAACACCACCGAGGTCACCTTGAGGCCGTTCTCCTCCGTGCCCAGTTTCAGCTTTCCCGTGTAGTTGTAATGCCGGACGATGATGTCATAGTTGGCGTAATCGGAGATGGGGCTGCGGAGGGCCTTGACCAGCGGGGAGCCGGTGCCGGTGGACCCCATGGCTCGCGCCGCGTCCCCCGGAGCCGGCGTGGCGCTGCTCGGGCAGACGCTAGGGGGCGAAGCGGAGAGAGAGGCTGCGCGCTGGCCGAGGGGGCGCTTCAGTGCGAGAGGTGCAGGCTTTCCAAGTGTCTGGGCTGCAGAGGCCTCGGCAACAGCAGCCTTAAACAAGTTACAAAGAGAGTCAGGGAAAAAGCCAGAGCACGCTGGCACAATTCACCCCGGCAAAGGCACCGCTCCAGTTTCCTGGGTTTGTTTTAAGGGAACTGGGGGAGAGCTCAGGGAGAGGGATTTAAAAAAAAAAAAAATTCACATCTCTTGCAAAAAAATGTGTTTAAAAATAGGGAAAAGGAAGAAGGGGAAGAAAGATTAGGAGAAAGAACAAAAAAAATAAAAACAAAACAAAAAAAAACCTCGCCCCAACTGAAAACTCCAACTCAACAAGATGAAAACTCTTCCTGTGGTCACGTCCACTCAAATGGAAATGAGGAAATGGAGACGCGATCCCCTGAGACCCCCACTGCCACCCTCTCGCCCCCACCTCGCCAGCAGCCCCGGCTCAGGGGCCTCCTCAGCTCCCGGGCTCCTAGGAGGAGACAGCCGCCAAAATGAGGCTGAAGCACACATCTCCGAGCGCCGCTATGATGCAGCTAAAAGAGGCTAGAACCATCTCCTAACTGTCGTGCGAGAAATTAGAGAGGCGCGAAAGTCATTTGACAGCTAAGTCATTCGGGGGCTCTATTAATAACTCTGGCAGCAGGTGTGTTTGGGGTCCGGGGGCGCTGCGTGGTCCGGGCAGCCAACCCGCCCTGGCCTAGAGATAAACAGGAAAACTGACCACCTCCGCCAAGCAACTGCCCTCCCTTTCTTCTTCTTCTCATAACCAATGCAAAAACATCTAGGGATGCCGGGTGAAAACCATTTGTGAGGGAGTGCAATAAACCCCAGAGGTTTCCTATACTCCTTGACTGCAAAAGGAGTGTTTCTAGTTAACGTGGTTATAGCCAACACACACAGAGAAGTTACCCTCCCGGTAACAATGCTTGCCACTGCCTTCCCAACGCCCAGCGCAAAACTGCTCAGCAGAAACACGGCAAGGCTACCGTGAGCAGTGTTACTTGCCGCTCTCCCCCAGCACGTTGCCTCCTCCTAAGAGATCTACAAAGTGTGGAGGGAACGCGACGTGGCCTTCGTTAGCAAGCGTCTACTTGTAAGCTGTTTAAGTGGTCCAAGGTAATGCAGCAATGGGATAGAAGTCGAGGAATTGAAGCGAGATCGCACCCACCCATCCCCGGACAGCAGACGCTCTTGCGCCCAGAAGCACCGTGTGCCCCATCTAATTCCACTCCGCTCGCCTGCAAGCGCAAGTCTAAGCCTTTAAACCCCCTCCCCCAATATTCTTTGTGTATAGGGTTTCCAAAAATCAGCGTCTTCCCTCCTTCCCCTCCGACCGACTGCAGCTTCCACTACCCCCCACCTCCAGTCGGTTCTACAATTGGGACTTGACCCTTTCCCAAACTTCATAAATCACAAGTGCCCAAGAGCAACCCAGCCGTGCTGGGCTCCTTAGTTTGCCCAGAGGTGCCTGTTTTCAGCGCCCGGAGATGGGCGTTTGAAAAGTTTTTGTTTTGCTTCCTTCGGTTCTAACAGTGCGTTGGGGACGCCGCAGCCCTGCGGCCAAGCGGCACCCCGGCCCCGGCCCGTGCCCCTACCTCGCTCAGGCTGGACGAAGTCGCGTTCGGGGAGTTGTGGATCCGCACCGCGCGCCCGTCATCTTGCTGCTGCCCGCGAGGACCGCGACGCGCTCAGCACTGCTGGGGTCGGGGTGCCCTCCTCCGGCACTCTCCATTGGCCCGTCCTCGCGGTGCGCGCGCGGCGGCCGCCCGGCGGAGCCGCCCCCGGGACGCTCCTTCCGAAGGGGCGGGGGCGAGTGTATGCCTCAATCTCCCACGCCCACCGCCGGCGGCCCCGGGCCCCGGATGTCGGCCGCGCAGACTGTCCAGGAAAGGTGTGGGGCAGAAGCAAATAGAAGAACCCCTCCCCCACACAGGCCACAGAATGAAAAAAATACACAGCAGAAGGGGCGGAGCCTGGTGTCCCCTGGACTCTAACTATAAATCACTCCCGCGCCCTGCTGGCCGCGGCTGCGGCGGAGACCACTCTCCGGAGCCTTGGGGAGGAGAGGAGGTGGAGGGCCTTTGGGAACTTTTCTCCCTTAAAGTCCTAGGGGTCAGAGGACCGCCCGGCGTCCCGCAGCGCGCCTCTCTGGTCCCTTACGCCCGCAGCCCTTGGGGGCTCGGGGTTCCGAGATCACGGCCGGGCGCCCCCGGGCCGCTGCTGCGCAGGCGGGGGAAACGGGAGCCCGGCCGTGCTCTGGGGAACCGGCTTAAAAGGGGCTGCGGGAGGCCTGGAAGGCGAGGGGCCAGGGAAGGGGGATGCACGGGACGGGACTCCAGTTCTCGCCTCCACTCCCACCACCCCCATCCCAATGCTGCCTCGTAACTTGCGGTCTAAGGGACGGATAGTGGCTTTCCCGGGGCGCACGGTGAAAGGGGCCGGCATCGGTCAGGCGAGGTGCCCCGTGGGGGTTCCCCTCCCGCAGCTGGGCGCCCAGGCGGGCAGTGTGCCCCAGATTTTGGCCGGTGCTGACAGGCCTTTCAGAAGGGGGGCGGCTGCCTGGCCTGCGAGACCGTCTAAAGTGCGGGCAGCTCAGGAAGTTCCGAAGGGGAAGAGCCCGGGGGCGGGGTGGGGGGCCCGTGCCCTTCTTGGACTTTCTACTTGGGAGGCGCTTCCAAAGCTCAATGCCAGCCCACTCTCTCGCTCTCAGATGCTGCTTCTGGGCCTGGGAGTGAGAGGTGTCGGCTTTGGTCGGCTCCAGCTGTGTGACAAGCTCAAGCAGAGGCGGATGAAGGTCGGTTGAGGCCCCGGGCGCAGAAGAAAATATTGGGCCCCTTAAAAAAAGAGAGAGACAGGGAAAATAAAAATACATGCCTTCAGATGTCGGGGCCCAGGGCGCGCGCCCGGTGCGCCCGCCGTTAAATCCGCCTCTGATCTCAAGACACTTTCTGCCCCGCTTTGCTGCTACAAAGACAGTTCCACCCAGTGCCTAGTCACACTGCTCCCATGCCTGCAGATGTGAGGGCAAAAACTCTCCTCCGCTGCGCAGTTTCAATTGACAGACACGCCCTGTACCTGAATGACTCAGAAGGAGGCTGCATGAATCAACAACAAAACCCTGGCTTATGGGATCTTATGAGTTTGCAAAAGAAAAAGTCGAGTGTCAGTTAATTTGCAGCTCCCTGAAAGCCTTCATCAATCACCACGCACTTACCCACTAAGTCAACAGCACCTTGCATGCGACCTAGAGAGAAAGCCAGAGGCCCCTGGACTCTGAGATCCATTCTGATTGGTTTCAAGGACTGGTTCCACCCAAAAAGGTGTCAGCCCAGCACAATGCAATGTGGGGACTTTGGGGACTTGTCGAACTCCACCCCACCTACTAGTTTATGAGTTCTTCAAAGGGAAAGGAGTTCAAGGGCACTGCACCCAGACTGTCAGACACGCTAGACCATCTAATTTCACGCTACTCCCCTAGGAAGCATGCACCGCTGGCCATTTAGCTGAGGGAAATGCCACTCAGACCGCTTAGATCCTGGCTGGAGGGTAGCAGAGCTGGGCTCCAACACTTAAACACTGTGGAAGCCAGGCTTCCAGGTCACCGGCCTTCAGGCAATGAACAAACAGTGAAAGAACTGAAAGGGGGACAAAACGGTAGCTTCGCAGTTTAAGATGCGCACTCATGCCTTGACAGCTGATGTCTACGAAATGTATACTGAGATATACTGATGAACACCTTTTAAAACCACTTTTAAAAGTTTCCTGGCTAAAAATCATGCATGTAAAACTTGCAACAAAAGTATACTAATAAATGTCCCTTTTTTTTTTCCCCACCATGAAGCATGGTCTTTTGGCTGAGATAGTTTACTAAGTGTTATTTTTACCACTTTTTTATTATTAAGACTTTTTTTTTTTTTCAGTTTTAGGCTCACAACCCTGTTGAGTGGAAGGCACAGAGATTTCCCATATACTCTCTGTCCCCACCACACACAGCCTCCCCCATTGTCAACATCACTCACTAGAGACCTGGTACATTTATTAGAATTGACAAACCTACATTGTCACATCGTCATCACCCAGAGTCCACGGCTTCCCTTAGGGCTCACCCTTGATGTGCATTCTGTGGGTTTGGACAAACGTGTGATGGCACGTATCCGTCATTATGGTGTCATACGCGTATTTTCGCTGCCCTAGAAATCCTTTGCTCTGCCTACTTATCCACGCCCACTCCCACGAATGTCTTGCAGACTAATGAATTTTTATAAAAAACACTTCTCATTATCTACCCATACTGTCTAAAATAAGGTTGTGCTTTTAGTATTTGGATACCTGACTCTAAGTGCTATACATAGTGACTTATGTAACACTTACCATGGCCCTACAAGTTAAGTGCTATTCTTATCTAACTTTACAAACAAGGAAACTGAGTCCCAGACACAGTACGCAGCTTGGTTAACGTGGCTACAATGGTAGATAAGCTACAGATTCTTAACCACTACTCCAAACCACCACGTTAAACCTCAAACATGTCAAAGAATGGCATCTGGTAAGTCAGTGCTTTTCTTGTGAATACCGTTGGTGAAGGCATTTTTTAAAAATTTTTTATTTCTTGATTTTACAGAAAGAGAGGAAGGGGGAGAGACAGACAGACAGACATCGATTTGTTGTTCCACTTATTGTTGCATCCATTGGTTGATTCTTGGATGTGCCCTGACTGTGGACTGAACCTGCCACCCTGGTGCACCACATAGGATGACACTCTAACAACTGCACTGCCCAGCCAGGGCTAGGTCAACGTTACTGATATTGATCTAATGTTTCATCCTTGCAGATATTATTTAGAAATGCCCCTCCCACACAACAATGAGACACAAAGTGCAGATGGCTGCTCGGGCAAGAGGAGGAAGGAGGCAAAGCTGTTTGCAGCGACGCCTTTCCTGCCGATTCCACATCTCTGTTTCCCACACGTGTCTCTTCCCGTTACTCTCGGGGGGGCCTCTAGGAACTGCACCCTCAACCTCTCTCCCGGCTGCTGGCCCAGCCCCCTCTCCGACGCCGCCCGGAAGCCGTGCCCACGTTCCTGCCGTGCTTCCCACGGCACCCAGGTTACCACTGGATGCCCGAATCACGTTGCGGCGGCCCCATTCCAGATTTTGGATGTCAGAGCAGCTTGGCTGCGCTTTATGCTTGGTGTCTCTTCGAGCCTTGCCAGAGGAAAGACCATGCGACATTTGGAACGTCTACTAAAACAAGACAAAAAATGATTACCGGTTGTTTAAGTCCAATGGGAGAGCTGCGTTTCTGTTCGCTAAGTCTGGTAACCCTCCTCTCTTTCCTGATTGCTCCAGTCATGTTCCAGTTTCCTTTTCTCCCTGCACTCCCCGGGAAAGAGCCCAGGCCCCCCCGCGTGTATTCACAGAATGACGGCCTCTGGCCTCCTGCAGAAACCATTACCACACTTCAGCTCGTTCCCTAAGTTCCGGCTCCATACCTGCCTCCCTCCGCGGTGCCGTTCCTTCCCGGCCAGACTCTCACCCATATCAAGGAGCTACTCACCCACCCCCCAACCCCCACCCAAACACACAACTTTCTAAGGCTCAGATCAAGGATTCCCTCTCTCTCCTGCAGTTTCAGTTCTTGACCTTGACCTAGTTCTTGAAGGCTCTTCACCTTCAACTCACATTAATATTTTTGTGTTTCCTCTACCAAAAACTCACACTGTCTTCCCCTTATACTAGGTCCCAATGGAAATCTCTCTTTCTTCTCTAATTTGCCAGCATTCAAAACTACGTGGCGGGACACGACAGGCTTGGGATCAGCCTCCATGCTGCCAGCTACTCATTGTGTGACTTGAACCAAGCGCTGCGAACTCCCTCAAGCCTCGGTCTCCTCGTCTCCCGGTGGCATCATGGCGTTTCCCTCTGGCAGTGCTAGGGAGGGAGCTGGAGCTTCATGTGCGTGACAAACCCTCCACAGAGAAGAGAAAGCGCTTCCCCCTCCACGACCTCTGTCTCTAACTCTGTTACAGTCGTGGCTTTGTTGTCTCACTTTCCATCTTTCCATTCACTCCCTTTTTGATTTTCAAATTCAATTATTTTTAATAAAATTAATACATGCACATGGTTCAAAAAAGCCAAATAATATAAAACCTGCAAGGAAGACCATCGGTCCTCAGAGACCCCCCGGTCCTCGCGCCTTCCCAAAAGGCCTGAGCCCCATGTTTCGCACCTCTCTCTATCCCTCGGTTATCGGCGTTAAACGGCGCCTACAGATTCTCTGCCACGTTGAAGGAATAGTAATTCACTTACCTTTAAGAAAAGCTGCTTGTGTTACAAGCTTCCTAAATCTTTGCATGTCTGATATTTTATGTTCCAGTGTTTACATGTGACTGATAATATGTAGGGCTGAATGTGGAGAGAGGCCGTGATTTTCCCTGAGAAATTTGACTGCATTGCTGCCGTGACTTTTAATATCCGGTGCTCCTGATGCCAAGTCTAAAGCTATTCTGAATCCCAGACTTCACCTGTGACTACTTTTTTCTTTGGATGTTCGTAGAATCTTCTCTTTTTCCACAGCACGACAGGATTATACTCTGAGTTGCCTTGCTCTTCCAAGCTGCCTCCCGGACACCCAAGGACCCTTTTCAGGCTGGAAATCTTTGGAAATTATGTCTACAGTAAGTTCGTCTTCTCCGGTTTTCCATCCCATCTCTCTGAAACTCCCACTCTGTGGATGATGGCCCACCTGGGCTGATTTTCAGATTCCTTCACATTTATTTTTTATTTTCTATACCTTTAACTTTTTTCTAGCTTCTGGGAGATTTCTCAATTTTATCTTCCAGCTCTTCAGCTAATGTTTTTCTTTCTGCTACCAAACTTTTCATTCGAAGTTCAATGTTAATTTGTTTTTCAAAATTGCATTACTATTGTCAAAGGTCAGTTACCTTTGAAGCTAGTGTAGCTGCAACTTCAGAGTCTCTTGTGTCCGAGGTCCTGGAAGGGACCCTAACAAGCGTCCCCTCGATGACATAAACATTGAAAGTGAGGTGTTGGAACCGCAGTTGGCTGTGATGCCTGTCCTGCCACCAGGAAGCCTCCTCTGTTCACCACCCCGCCCCCACGCCTTTGTGAGGCAGTGGTTCGGGAGTAGCTGTGGGCATTTTTGGAATCTGGCTAAGGCAACGTTGACTTTGGGCTACACTTGGATTGAGTTTAAAAGGGTATGTGTCGCCCTGGGTAGGGAGCTAGGCTGGCTGGAGCATTGTCCCAATGCACCAAGGTTGTGGGTTCAATCTCCAGTCACGGTTATGAAGAAATAAAATAAAAGAACATGTGTCACAGCTACTTCATGCTGTTACAAGCCTTCCTGCAAGGACCCTCGCCCATCAGCATCTTTAAGTTTTTTGGTTTTTGTTTTTTTCATTTGGGTGCTCACTTATCCAGAGAAACAGTCTGCGCTCTCCTTCCCAGCAGGATCCTGGGGGGAGAGCGAGGAAGGGGGGCCAGGTCGCATCGCCACTGAGCACGGGCTTCACCTCACCCTCCCGCTGTGGCCGTGGTGTGCCCGGGCAAAGGCAGTTTGTTCGCGCCGTCTACCCCCCGTGTTCTGCCCCAGTGGAGGAGAGACAGGGCCGGCCGAGTCCCGGTCATGGTGGGGCAGGATGCGGGGAGAGAATGAGCCTAACTGCCTCTAAAGCAGGCTTCGCTGTCACGTTAACTTTCAACCCGCTTTCAGACACGCCTGAAATCTCCCAGCTCTGGGCCTGCCCGGGGCTCTGTGGGGCAGCCCAGCTCACTTCTGGGCACCGCCCCGCCGGAACCTTAGTTTTCGGCTTTAACCATGCTAAGTACATCAGGTCTCATCCCTCTGCTTCTCTGTTTCCAAAGTGCTGCTGCTGTCATCTCTCGCCGTGTCTTTATTTGTTTAAGCAAACCGACAGACAAGAAAAATCCCTTCTCTGTTGTGTGTGTGACTCGTAGGGCAAGAGGGAGTGAAAGTGATCAGCTCCCCGTCTCTGCACTGAGGTCATTTCCATTTCCTCCTACACTGGGGCAGGCTCCTCTGCTTCAGCTTGTTCTCTTGAACTTGACCTTTCTAAGGCTTAACCGGCTGAGCCGGCAGCCCCTGCTCAGTCCCCGTGAGGGGGGCTTTCTGTCGTATTCGACCCTGTCGCCTCCCCCAGTCAGAACCCAGCCCCCTGCCCTTCTGTAGTGCCTCCCTCCCTCACCGCCTCCGCACGCTTAACTAGCTTCTCTTCTTCTATATTATCTCAAATACCCTTTTCTGTAGCGAAAATAATGAGACAGCCTACTTTATGTGCCAGGCATTGCCGTAACTAAGCATGTTGTACGTAATAAATTTATCTCTACAAGTCTACAAGCAAGGTCCTATTACCCATTCTACCGGTGAAGAAACTGAGGCATGGAAAGCTGAAGTAACTTGGCCAAAGTCCCCACTGTTCCCACTGCGCGCTCTGCCTCTTCAAATGCCACGTCCCCAGCCTTCCCTCCAATCCGTTCACGCTCGGCACAAAGTGCAGACACTCCGGCACTTCCACCTCAGCCCCGTCTCCCTCCTAACCTCCAAGCTCGGCCGCAAAGAGCGACTGCAGGCCTCCCTCCGCATGTACCCCACCCGCCTCAAGGTCACAGCCTCCAAGGCCACTGCGTCGTTTCCACGCTTCTCTTCTCAGACGCGCCTGTCGCACGCCCACCCGTGGTACCTCCACTCCCCGGGCCAGACAGACTAGACCCGGGCGCTCCATTCGAGCTGCCCCTCCCTCTCACTGTGTCCTCCAAAGGAACTTCCTTCCACTGTCATGGTCGCTGTCAGGCTCTTACCCTGCGTGGAGAGCAGCTTCCTTCTGACTGGTCCCGGCGCCAACGGTCCACACCGCATCTGCAGGCAGGCTCCACGGGAGGGAGGGTGACAGGCCCTGGAGAGCCATCTCACGGACGCCTTCACAGAGCAAGGAGTACATTCTGAGAGGATCAGGACAACGCAACCCTGCGACTGTGGAGAGAAAAGCAGAAATGTGTGTATTTACTCAACAGTGGATACTGAGCACCTGCTGTGGGCCAGCCGGCGTCCTCCTGGGCTGGGACTGCAGCCCCACAGGAGGCAGGTACGGTTGCTAGCACCACGTCTGCATATTCCTGCAGGGAAGACAAATGGTAAAGGAATAAACCAATAGCACACGCAAAAGTATCAGCAGGCGATGAACCCCACACTGAGCACTCACACAGGATGGCGTGACCTTGGGCTGTTCCCCTGGGTGGCCAGGCTTGGCTTCCCTGAGCGAGTGGCCCTGGATGCTGGCACACTATGGCGGGCTCAGGGCTCCCTGCCACGGCGTCCGGACTGTCTTCCGTGCTTCTCTTCTCAGATGCGCTCGGCCTGCCACCTGTCGCACGCCCATCCGTGGAAGAAGAGCCGTGCTCCGCTCCAGGAGCAACAGGCTGAGAGAGGGCAGGAGCCCCAGGCCCCGCCCAGGGGCCTAAGGCCATCTGCACCCCTCTCTGGGCCTCTAAGGCCTTTTCCATCCCCAGTGCTCTGCCACCAGCCTGCCAGGTCCTGCTTCCTGACAAAAACCGTCTGTCACGGTGACCTCTTTCCTTCCAGCTCAGGACTGGCAAGCAAATGCTTGCCATAGCCACTCGGAGAGCCCTTAAGCATTCTCTAGCCTCGCCCAGCTTGGAAAACTTCGTCTTTACAGGTTATTTTGCACAGAGCCCCCGGCCCTAAATCCATTCTAATTCTCAAATATTCCATTGTTTGCAATTTTTAAAAATCTCCTTTCTACAGCCAGAGGGGCGTTGATCACTGGCGGCAAGGGCGCGAACAGGTCATCTTGGGTGCATTCCCACCGTCGGCCAAGAATTCCTGACCACTGGAGCTCTGCCTCTGTCGCTGAATCTGAACTGCCCGAAACCGGGGGCTTTCGGAAGGTCATATAGCGGTCACTCTGCTGGTTGCCCTGTTTTGCGTAACACGAAGGACAATAAGTGTCTATTTTGCGTAACACGAAGGACAATAAAATTGAACCTTGCTATTTAACTACACTCAGAAATAATTGTGTGCCCATGCGAGCCTTCCAACGTGCCGCTTCCTCTCTGTCTAGAATGCTGTTCTCCTCAGACAGCGCGCACCTCCCGCCATTCAGGTCTCACTTAGATCTAATGTCAGCTGCCCAGAGAGTCCGGTCCCCTATCTGAAAATGCACACGTCCCCTCTCCTCTCTACCTCCTTAAATCACCTTAACTTTTTTATAGTACTTAAATGATCTGTTTGTAATTTGTTTGTCTCCTCCCACCAGGGTGCTAACCCTGCAGGTGAACGGTTTTCTTGGCAGCCTGGAGAGGTGCCTGGGACAGCGGTTGCTAAAATACCTGCTGAGCGAATGAAGGGAAATCACAAAAAGTCACTGCTGTTTCTTGCTCCTTAAACATCAAAGGACTTTGATCCGACCTTCTGGTGTCTCTGGGCCACACTGGAAGAAAAAGAGTTGTCTTGGGCCACACGTTAAATATATTGCGACACATGATCAGACACACAAAAAATCTCATCACGTTTTGAGCAAATTTACGATTTTGTGTTGGGCGGCATACATGGCCGTCCTGGGCCGCATGCGGCCCGCGGGCCACAGGTGGGACACCCCTGATCTAGAGCTTTCCCAGCAGCATTTATGGCCGTCCTTCACACACTCTGAGAATTAGCAGCTGAATTACCACTAAAGTATTAAGTTCAGTCAATCCAGGGAAAGAAGTCGGTCGAACTGGCTGTTCACCATTGCACACAAAAAACCCGCCGGCTGCTTGGTTAGAGGCTCCGCCATTCCGCCTGAATCTCCAACCGAAGCTCAAAGCGGCCTTTCCCCCCCCCGGCCTTTCCCATTTCCCCTCACACCTTCTCTGTCTGTGCTCTGCTGTCTTAGGACGTCGAGGAGGATTTAGTTATCCGTCAGTCCCCCCCACAAATACATGTGTGAATGCTAAGGGTGTGAAATCCCTGGTCTTCACAGGTTCACAGTCTCGTAGGGGCGACTGAGAGAGAGACACACCTGCACCTTCCAGCGCCCACCTGCGGTTGTGCCTTGCGTTCCTGTGCCCCGGGCTCCGAGAGGAAGGTCCCTTCTCGCCCAGACTACTAGAAGGAGGGCTGGACCCCGGGACCCCAGCTATCTGAAGCAGGGCCTCGGGATCACTGTGGCCCGTGCAGGGATGGGAGAGTTCATTTCAGAACTGCCAGCAGTTTTCTGGGGAAATTTGATGCTTGGTACACATTTGAGTCAGAGTCTCTTCTATTCTTGAAAAACCAGCAAAATAGTCCTTTCGGTTATGCAAATGGAAAGTTAAACACTAGGAAAAACCACTTTTAAGACACTGACATTAGAGAGTGAAACTGCAATGAGCACAAAGCAAGCGACAGGAGCTTGCGCGGCGTCTCACCGAAGGCCCCAGACATCTCAGCCTCCCGGCTTCACCCAAGCCACAACGGCTTCTCCACCAAAACAGCCCGCGCTCCTCCCCGCCCTCACACCCTGCCCCCTCGCAGCTCTCTGTGAACATCATTAGTCACCAGGGCCACCTGCTTGTTTCTTTCCTTTACCAGCAGATCCAGCTCGTTGGCAGGCTCCGCCAACGCAGTGGCCAAAGCCCAGTCTGCCAAGGCCTCCCTCTTCCCACTGTGGCCCTGGGCCTGGGCTGTGGTCACCTCTCACTGAGTGACCGCTTCTTCAACTTCCACGCCCACTCAGCTCCAGTCCGTTCTCTGCTCAAAAAACAGAAGGAGATGAGTTATTCTTTTCCTCTTTAACTTGGTAATTCTGTTTTTTAAAAAAACGAATAAACTTTGCTTTTCAGAGGGGATTCAAGTTCAGAGCAACACTGAGTGGGAGGTACGAGGAGTTCCCGTGTGCCCCTCAATCCTGCGCAACCCTCCTCGTCAGCCTCCCCACCAGAGGGTCACGTCTGTCACGACCGATGAACCGACGCTGACATCGTTATCAC